>PVJN01025504.1:0-29953 GCA_004026805.1 Lasiurus borealis | reverse complement strand
TCATTCTTTATTTCTTGCTTCATAAGGGGAGGGCGCCATGTGACTCCCTGTGGAAGGGAGTAGTGAGGTGGGGAGCCTGCTGAGGCCCTGGCTCAGGATTCCTGAGGGAGGAGCCGGCTCTGTCCCTTGCCCCTTAGTGTGGCCATCCTGGAACCGGACTCAACCTGCACAGCTCCGCAGCAGAGCGCCCTTCCCCTCTCCTTCCTCACCCCACCCCGCTTCACTGAGCTCTTCCCTCCCTCTGCCCCGGGCTCCTGCTCACATTCCTTCTATCTTCTGGCATTTTTTTTTTTCATGTTGTTTTACTTTGTATTTAATAATAGCTCCACATTTTCTTTTTCTTTCTTTCTTTTTTTATCAGAAATCAAGAATCATGCCTGTATCATGTGTTCACTTTGGGAATAAAATTTATGGCAACGCTTGCCATTGGATTAATTGCTTTTCATTAGCTTCAAACTTCTTAATGATTACAAATTGTTTGCCTGGACAAGAAACAGTTCCATCCTGTTCTCCCAATTTACTAGCCTTCAATTGCAACCAGAAACTGGAAGTCTTGGATTGCTTTTCTGCATCAGAGCCTGGCCATGCTGAGAGTGGGGGAGAGGGTGGGTAATTCTAGATCCTTAGACTTCAAAGCCCAGATGATGGTCTACAGGCCAAATAAAGAATGAATTTAGCTTTTCTAAGTCATACACTGCTCTGTATCTCAGGTCTCAAATCTATAACGTGGAGTGAGAAAGACAAGATATGTATATTTAATAACAAGCTTACTTTAAAATCAGTTATGAAAAACCTATACTTCATATAATGAATGAGGTTTCAAACGCAAGCAAGAAAGAGTATACCCACCAAAAGGGAGCGGCAGAATAAATCCCAATGGAAAATTTGTGCCTTTCTGTGGTTGGAGTCCTTTGGTCAAGAAATGATGAAATTACAAATTTCTGAAAAGGGTGTGTGTTTTTAGAGTTACTGAGGTCCAGGTCTCAGCATGATATTCGGGCAAGGCCAGCATTTAACTCCAAAGCAGAATAAAGAGGAGGAAGTGGTCACGACCAGCATTCTTTCCCACTGCAGCAGCGCCTTCCTGGTCTAGTGATGCCCATTCGTCTCTTCATCTCAAGCTCTCTCAGCAAGCCCATGCACCCATCGCTCCCTGCAAGATCATCTGTCCTTGAATTCTATCTGGGGATGGTTGGCAAAACGTGAATTGCAGTGCCCCTGCCCACACTCTAGCTATTGATCTCAGTCCTCCCAGTAACTAGGATCATCCATCTTGGACTGGCATGTAGGAAAAGAGGGAAGTAGTCCCAGGAGAATCAAGCAATCCAGACCAACATGTGCTTTTGGCCCATAAACACACAGTGGTTTACGCATTCAGTCATCCAACAAGCAATCCTTGAGCACCAACTGAATTAGGATGGGAGCTGAGCTGCTCTGACAAAAGGCATACAGTACACCGGCACAGGCTTCATCTTTCTTCCCTGTTACAGAAGATCATTTGGTGACCCAGGTTCCTTTCCTATTGTTAAGCTGTTTTCCCATAAGGCAGCACGATGGTCCAGGGATGGGCAGCACCAGGGTCACCTGGGAGCTTGTTAGAAATTTGAATTCTTAGGCCAGTAACTCTGGTGGCAGGCCCAAGAATCAGTGTTTTACCCAACTCTTCAGGTGATTCTTTTTATTTTCCTTTCAGTTTTTCTTATGGTAAAATACACATGCATAAATTTACCATCATAACCATTTTAAAGTGTACAGCTCAGAGGTAGTCAATGTCTTTATAATGTTATGCTCCATCACCACCATCCATCCCAGAACTCTTTTCAATTTGTCAAACTGAAATTCTGTACATATTAAACATTAACTCCGATTCCCCTCTTCTCCCAGCTTCTAGAAACCACCACCATTCTACTTTCTGTCTATGATTTTGACTACTCTAAACATCTCATTTAAGTGGCCTCACATAGTATCTGTCTTTTTGTGACTAGCTTATTTCACTTAGCATATCTTTAAAGTTTATCCATGTTATAGCATGTCAGAATTTTCTTCCTTTTTAAAGATGAATAATATTGCATGTATACTACACATTTTGCTTATCCATTCATCTGTCAGTGAACACTTGAAGTGCTTCTATGTTTTAGCTATCCTATATAATAAAAGGCTAATATGCAAATAGACCAAACAGCAGAATAACTGAACAACCGGTCACTATGACATGCACTGACTATCACGGAACATGTTCTGCACGCGGCAGATGGCAGGCATTACCTGCAGTGGGATGGTGGAGCAGGTGAGCAGGAGTGCCAGACCAAGGCAGATGACCAGTCACTGTCATCGGGGCGAGCTTTTGGAGGTAACTGAAAATTCTTTGTTGCTGCACACTGCGGTCCCACCTGGTTTTTGCACCTGCTGCCAGCACCAGCCCTCCTTGCACCCACTGCCAGTGCCCAGCACTAGACCAACTGTTCGGCACCATCTACAGGTGTGAGCTGCGGCTGTGGGCCCTGATCTCCCTTCAGAGTTTCTCCACCTCCCCCTGCTCCTGAGGGGCAAGTAAGGCAGTAGCTGCCACTCACACCCACTGCTGGCACTGGCCTTGCTCACACCTACTGCTGGTGCCAGCACCAATCACTCCACACAGGTGTGAGCAGGGCCTGGCACCATCAGCGCATGGGAGCACCAATGGCAGGGGTAAGGCTACTGGCAGAAGATCATTTGGTGACCCCTGGGGGCTGCAATGGGAGGGTCAGGCAGGAGTGCAAAGAATGCAGTGCAGCCTCACAGCCCACAGTTCCTTTCAAGGTGCACAAATTTGTGCACTGGGCCCCTAGTTTTGAATAATGCTGCTATGAATGTGGCTCTACTAGTGTCAAGACCCTACTTTCAATTATTTTAGCTACATACCAAGAAATAGAATTGCTGAATCATATGGTAATCCTGCTTTTAATTTTTAACAAATCATCATACTATTTCCACAGCTGCTGTGTAATTTTACATTCCTACCAAAAGTTCATAAGAGTTACAATTTATCCACATTCTCACCAACACTTGTTTTCTGTTGCTGTTTTTTTTGTAGTAGTTGTTTATTTCTAATAGTAACCACCATAAAGGGTAAGAGGTGGTGAATTATTGTAGCTTTAATTTGCATTTTCCTAATAATCAATGATATTGAGCATATTTTCATGTGCTTATTGGTCATTTGTATATCTTCTTTGGAGCAATGTTTATTCAAGTCCTTTGTCCATTTTTAAACTGATAAGAACAAATACTACACTTGATCTTAGCCAAAAGGCCGAGAAGCAATATCTATTTTTGATACTTTGTAGAGTTAGGAGTTCTCTATATATTTGGATATTAATCCCTTATCAAATGTATGATTTACAAATAATATTTCACACTATGTGTGCAGTCTTTTTATTCTGTTGATATTGTCTTTTAATATAAAAAATTTAATTTTTATAGTCTAATTTGCCTATATTTTTCTGTTGTTGCCGATGCCTTTGGTGTCATATCAAGAAATAATTGTCAAATCCAATGTCATGAAGCTGTTCCCTAAGACTTTTAGGTCTCAGATTAGACCTTTGATCCATATTGAGTTAATTTTTCCATATGGTGGTTAGGTAAGAGTCCAACTTCATACTTAGACTTGAGAAGCGTTGGTCTCAAGCACTGTCCTCATTTATATGATCAAAGCTAGGTCTCTGGTATGTTTTTGTGCCAACTATAAGGATGAGAGATGAGAAAGTAAATCCGGGACAGCAATTCCTTTTAAGGATGTGAGGTGGGAAGTTTAACTCTTCACTTTTGCTCACATTCAATTAGTGAGAACTTAGACACATGTCCACTCTAGCTGCCAAGGAGACTGGCATTCTATGTACCTATCTACAATGGTTTATTACAAAAGAAGAGAATGTGTCTTAGTGAGCATCTAGAAGCCTTTGAGACTCCTGTTATGTGCTAGGCATAGTGCTAGTAGGAGGAGATAATCCTCTTCAACAAGGCAGTCCATGCACTCAAAAGGCTGGTCTAATAAGTTGTTTCCTACTCATGGAATGATTAAATAATGGGGCTCAAGTGTGATTGGTCCCTCAAACTACAGTGTCTTAGATATGCAAAGCTCTCATCTTTTAAAATGGTCTTAATGTCTATGGACATTTACATTCTAATAAGGCCACCAATGACATTGCACCCACAGGCAGCGGTTCTCAACCTGTGGGTCGCGATGAGCCTAAGACCATTGGAAAACACAGATATTTACATTACGACTCATAACAGTAGCAAAATTACAGTTATGAAGTAGCAATGAAAATAATTTTATGGTTGGGGGTCACCACAACATAAAGAACTGTATTAAAGGGTCGCGGCATTAGGAAGGTTGAGAACCACTGCTCCAGAGTGAGGACTGGCATATTCTTGCCTATGGAACAAATCAAGCCCATTGTCTATATTTGTAAATAAAGTTTTTTTGGAACACAGCCACACTCAATTCTTTTCATATAGCCTATGGCCGCTTTCACACTACAGCAGTTTAGTAATTGTAACAGTTTGTATGGCCCACAAGGTTGACAATATTTACTAGCTAGACAATATTTACTTCATAGGAAAAGTTGGTCAAGCCCTTCTCTGGAGTGAGCCTCACAAACCATTGATGATCTAAGATGATCCGAAACACCCAAAGTTAGGCACCCCCATCACCAAGGGAGAAGAAAGAAGTGGGGTTAGGAAAGTGTTTCTTCTAGGAATTGAATGCTAATTTAAATTTTCTTCTGTTGCCAAGCATTATGCTAGACATTTAGATATATTACCCTATTTAACTTTCTCAAGACTCCACAAGGTAGGCATCATGGCTCAGCTTTGCTCTAAAGCAAACAATATAGCTGATGTGTTCATTTTGACTAGAGTGTCAAGGTAACCTCTATTCTAAACCCAACTTTTTAATTTATTAGCAGTTTGACATCTGGCAATTCATTATTCTTCTGTGTGACTCCATTTCCTCCCTTTCAGATCATGAGAATAATATACCTGCTCCCCTGTCTTACAGGGTGGTTGTGAGTTAAGTGATAAGTTATGTGAAAGAATTCAGTGAACTAAAAATAGCAAGTAGCTGTTGCTGCTGATACTCTAAAATATAGTGTCTTATTATAACAATTATTTTGCTTATGACTTTGTGGGTTGCCCAAACTATGTGGTCTGGGCTACCTTAGTTGATCATTGCTTGGTTCATTCATGCATCCATGAACTGGCAAGTTGGGAAATGAATGGGTGATGTAGGATATCCTGAACCACTTATCAAGCCTTACTAGTAGGTGTGGATAACAGGAATGACTGGGTCATATGTATCTAATCATTCAGGAGGCCAGCTTGTGCTTCTTCACGTGGCAGTCTCGGGGTTCCAAGAGAAGACAAGCTCCACTGTACACATGCTTTTCAAGTCCTTGCTTGTGCCACAATTCCCGACATTCCATTGGCTGAGCCCAGAATCAGGTGGTAGGGAGGCACAGAAGAATGGATCCAGGGGAAGAGAAAGTGTGGCTATTTTTGCAATCTATCAGTTCATAGCAAATTGAGGTAGCAGTGGCAGGTGTTCTAGCATTCAATGGCCAACATCAAGGTGGGAGCTGTAGTGTCTGTGCCCAAAGGCAGGGCGGTAGAGTCCCTTGCTGGAAACATCCCACACTCTGTTCTGGGTGTTATTCTCAGCTGAGTAGGTCTTTGAAACTTTAATGTCTGGCCTCCCCAGAGAGTCTGTGAGTCACCCAATATCCTTTAATAAATTCTTTTTTTGTTTAGACTAGCTAGCATAACTTCTACTCTTCCAACCTCAGAATCCTGACACTGAAAATTTTCTAAGGTTGGAGCTCTGTAGCTTTAAATACCCATGCTGAAGAAGGCACACTTTTTTGGTTTTTGTTGTTGTGGTTTTTAATTTTATTTTGGGGGCTTTTTTTTTTTTTTTGCAAATAAATGTTTAGTTCACCTACTCCTATGTACATATTCATATAACCCAGTTAGGTTTTAATACACAAACTCTGGACTCTCCAACTATCAAAGCAGGAGGTTTGAGAAAAGAAGGAAAACAAACTCCATTTCTTTCCACTTGGGAAAACAGCACTTAAATTTTATGTAAAAAATCTAAGCTCTCTAGCTCCACTCAGCGTCCTGTTGAACTTACGTGGCACCATATTCATTTGTACTAGTAAGAGAATGAAAATGAAAGTTGCTCACTGTAGCTTCACTGTAAAACCTTACTCTTTGGCCAATTTTCAGTGGATACCTCAATTTAAAAAATATTTTCAAACTAAAAACAGTAGGGAATAGTGACTAAGAATATGGGCTGTGAAGTTAGATAGGCCTGAATTTGAATCATGCTTCAGCTGTATACTACCACTGTGACTCTGGGGTTGTTACTCAGCTTTTCAGAGCCTCCTATGTAAGATAAGAATAATAAAAGTGTTCATCTCATAGTCATACTGTGAGAATTTAACAAAAATGTAATTTAACAAAAATGGCTTCATTTACCATTAGAGAATGAGCCGTGGGAGTAAGTTATTAAACCTGATGACAAAATTTTAAATCAAGATTTTTAGTACTTTTGCCTGACAGTAGTAATAAAAATAGCCATCGTCATTTCCCTTCTTTGTGATGCTAGTCACATTATTTCCAGAAGTGGAGCATTTAGAAATATAGAAGTCTTCCTCTAAATCTTTCTTTTTTTTATTGTGGTGGAAAACATACATTAAATGTATCATTTTTAAGTGTACAGTTTAGTAGTATGAAGTATATTCACATTGTCATGCAATTGATCTCTGGAACCTTTTCATTAAACACTAATTCTCCCTTCCTCCAGTCCTTGACAGCCATCTTCCTAATTTTTGCTTTTATGATTATGATTAATTTAGAGATTTCATATAAGTGGAATCATGCAGTATTTGTCCTTTTGCAACTGGCTTATTTCACTTAGTGAAATGTCATTGAGGTTCATCCATGCTGTAGTAGGTGCCAGAATTTCCTTTTTATTTTTAAGGCTAATATTATTCCATTGTATGGATATGCCACATTTTCTTTTTCCATCTGTCAATGAGCATTTCAGTTGCTTCCATCTGTGACTATTGTGAATAATGCTGCAATAGATGGGTGAGTAATCATCTCGTTAAGACCCTGGTTTGAATTCTTTTGAATATATACCTACAAGTTAGATGGCTGGACCATACAGTAATTTTATTTTTAATTTTTTGAGAAACCTCTATATACTCTACATTAATGGCACCACCATTTTACATCCCCACCAATAGTCACAGGGGTTCTAATTTCTCTGTATCCTTGTCAACACTTGTTATTTTACATTCTTTTGATAGTGGCCATTCTAATGGGTATATGTTGAGAAGGTATCTCATTGTACTTTTCACTTACATGTGTATCATATTTAGTGATGTTGAGTATCTTTTTATGTGCTTGTTAGTCATTTGTGTATCTTCTTTGGAGAATTGTCTATTCAAGACCTTCGCTCCTTTTTAATTGGGTTGTTTGTTGTTGTTGCTGTTGAATTGTAAAAGTTCCTTATATATTTTGGATAGAACTTCTTACCATTTTTATTATTTGAATATATTTTCTCCCACTCCATAAGTTGGCTGCCTTTTCATTTTGCTGTTTCCTCTAATGCACAGAAGTTTGATATAGTTCCATTTGTCTGTTTTTGCTTTTGTCACCTGTGCCTTCTGTGTCATTTCTAAGAAATCATTGCCAAATCCAAGGTCCTGAAGCTTTTCCCCTGTTTTCTTTTAGGAGTTTTATGTACTTTTACATCTTATTGTTAGATATATAATATGTTTTAACTTTTAAATATGCTATAAAGGGTCCAACTTCTTTTATATGTGGACATCCAGTTTTCCCAGAACCATTTGTTGAAGAGACTGCCCTTTCCCATTGTATAGTCTTGGCACCCTTGTCATTCATTTGGCCATATATGCAAGGGTTAATTTCTGGGCTCTCTCTTCCGTTGCATTTGCCTATATACTAGGATCTGTTTTTATGCCAGTCAGACATGATCATGATCACTGTTGCTTTGTAGTATATTTTGAATTCAAAACCTGTGAGACCCTCAACTTCACTATACTTTTTCAAGATTGTTTTGGCTATTCAGGGTCACTTGAGATTCACTTTTTAGGATTTTTTTCTATTTGCAAAGAATGCAATATTTTTTTTATGTTATAGTAAATTAGACTAATTCCCTTTTTATTGTTGTTTTCAGTATATAGAAATACATTTGATTTTTGTGTTATTTTGTATCCTGAAACTTTGTTAAAATCATCTCTTAATTTTAAGAGTTTTTGTGGAATCTTTAGGACTTTCTACGTATAAAATCATGCAATCTGTAACCAAAAATAATATTTATTTCTTTCTAATTTGGATGACTTTTCTTTTTTGATATCAGAGTAATGCTGGCCTCATAGAAGTTTGGAAGTATTCCATCATCTTCAATTTTTGGAAGAATTTAGGAAGGATTGGTATTAATTCTGCCTTAAATGCTTGGTAGAATTCTCCAGCAAAGCCATCTGGTCTTATACTTTTATTGGGAGGCGTTTAATTACTATGTTATTCTCCTTTCTAGTTATAAGCCTGTTTGGATTTGTTTACTTCTTATGATTCAATGTTGATAAGTTGTTTTCAGAAATGAATCTATTTCTTCTAGGTTATCCAATTTGTTGGCATATAATTAATAGTAGTCTTACAATTATTATTTTTGTGGTATCAGTAGTAATGTTCCCCCTTTCATTTCTGAGTCTCATCCCTTTTCTTTTTCTTAGTCTAGCTGATTGCCAATTTTTTTAAGAAAAACAATTTTGTTTTTATTTTTCATTTTCTATTTAATTTATCTCTACCTTTATCTTTATTATTTCCTTCTCTTCCAACCTTTTTGTTTAGTTTGTTCTTGCCTAGTTTCTTGAGATGTTGTTAGGTTGAGATATTTTTAAACATAAGCATTTGATATTATAAATATTCTTTTTAGGACTGCTTTCACTATATCTTACATGTTTTGGTACATTGTGTTTTCATTTTATCTCCAGATATTTTATGCATTCCCTTGTGATTTTGTCTTTGGATCATTGTTTAAGGGTGAGTTATTTACTTCCACATTTCAGTGGATTTCCCTGTTTTCTTTTATTTCTAATTTTATTTCACATGGTCAGAGAAGATATTTTATATGATTTTAACCTTAAGATCATTAAGATTTGGTTTGTAACTTAACCTATCTTGGAGAATGTCCCATGTGCAGTTGAGAAGAATGTGTATTCATGCTGTTAGGTCCAGTTGGTCAATTGGGTTGCTCAAGTCCTGTTTTCTTATTGATCTTCTGGTTTTTCTATCCATAATTGAAGGGAAGCTATTAAAGTTTCCTACTCTTTTTAAAAAATGTTTTTGTTTATTTTAGAGAGGAACATTGATGTGCATCAAGCCTGCAACTCGGGCATGTGCCCCAACCGGGAATTGAAACCAGTGGCCTTTTGGTGAAAAGGACGGTGCTCAACTGAGCCAACAGGCCAGGGCTAAAGTCTCCTACTCTTACTGTGTTGCTGTCCATTTCTCATAATTTATATATTTGAGAGCGAATCTCTCTTTAAATATGATAGATTTGCAGTTCTCATAGGGGTTATGTTTCACAATAGTGGAATGTAAATATTGCCTCAGGATATTGTATGCTCAAATGGCTGAAGATCTTCAGGGCAATGAGGACTTGGGCCACTGGACCACTCTACTGCTTATAAGGGCTTCCCTATCTTCCATACCTCTCACTATGACCCAATGTGGCTTCTATGTAGTTCTCCAATCCTATTTCATAATGCTTCACAGCTCATTACTGTGCTCAAGCTACCTGACTGTAGCTGTTATGATTCTTAACCACCCTTTTCTGCCTTAGCACACACATACATGCTTATACATGCATGTGCATGCATGTACACACAGATACAAACTATTACTCAAGGTTAAGCATATATGAAAAATTTTCAAAGATTTCCATAATCTTTCTGATCTTTGGTGGCTTCTCATCATATAAAATGGATTTACAGACTTTAAAATATTTTTTTGTTAGGAAAGTATATTGGTCAACAAATATAAAACATATAAGTTGGTTAAGCCTGATTGATATATTACAATATTTGGACAAACAGTATGTGTGTTTACATTGTAATCTTATCCTGAGCCTCACAGATGTTCAAGATGGGCCTGGAAGAAAGTTATAAGAACAGAATTATTATAGCAGAACATTGAAAGCATATATTTTTTCTCTTTGGAATATTATGTTCTATACAAATGGTGGAACAGTATTTACCTAAGATTGTTTCAAGCCTATGAAACATGGAGAAATAAACAGGGAGAAATACTTATGATGAAGAAAATAATATAAAATGGAATACAAATTTAGAATATATTTATGTGGGAAATGCACATAGAAATAAATGAAAGAGTCCTCAGGATGGTAGGATTAAGAAATCTTCTCTATTCATTTTCAAATTTCAAAATATTTATACTGCTACATTTAGCTCTAGGATTTGAATAAAAGGCAAGAATACAACTCACTAAGTACTTATTTCCACACCATTATAGTCGCTGCTAATGGAGAAACGTTCTGAGAGGCAACTCAGCCTCACTGGCCTTCCTGTCTACCAGCAACAGGGTTTCCTTCTCTGCTTCATAGTGGAGGATAGTCAAAGAACACAGTACAGATTAAGATCAAATATCTGGACAAGAAATATTTTAAAAAATAAATCTGTAAAAATGGACAGTTTAGCACCACAGAGAGGTAAATTTGTAAAATTCTGTAGAGTAACTATGCCTAACATTGCCAGCTTCATGAATTCAATTCTCCTGCCACTGAAGAGGAGACAAGAAAACAAATGAGATCCAGCATCGGTAAGTCACAGGGCTCTGGGGGAGCCTAAGTCTTAAGAGATAAGGAGATATTTGGGAGACAATGAAAAGAGGGCAAGGTAGGGTGGTTGAGGGAAAAGAAGATGAGTGCTAAGGCAGAGCCTTGACAGTTTGCTAGTGTCTCTGAAAGTCTATATTAAGTTCTGTGTGGTCCCCCTGACAAATCTTAGAGAGCAAAAGTGGAGGCAGGTAGATAAACTAGAAGATTATTGAAATCTTTAAACAGGGAAAAGATGATGGTGTGACTTAGGACCTGAGTGGTGAAGGTAAAGAGATGAATTTAAAAGGTCTGAGGAGAGAGAATCAACAGGACTCATCAGAAGTCAAAGCTAACAGCCATGATGGTGGCGGGGCATCTGAGTGTGTAAGTAGGACCAACGCTGCCAGACAAGTCTCTAAAAACCAACAAGGACTTGGGATTACTTTATAATTTAGATTTAATATTACCTACTTTATTTCTAGGTTACAATCCCATGGGGAATCATGATAATTTATATTTACATTTTATATTTATATAAGCGGAACTCTGTAGTTACATAACTAAAGGAAAAAATCCCACGATCAATTCCAGGCCCTTTTAGATATGACCTTTTGTATATAGACTTAAGTTTGCAGTAAAATCCAGGGACATTTATGAATAAATAGTGACCTCCAGTGTTTGGGTGCAGAAATAAAGATTACAAAATACCAACACTCCTGGGAGAGTACTTGGAATTCCAATTACAAATAACATTCCCTACACTTCAATTCAGAACCCTGGGGTGCTTTAGCAATAAAAATACTGTCTGGCTAACTGTTGGCCCGTGGCTGCCTGGACAATTCTTAATGAATATTCTACAGAACACATGTCAGGATGGATTAAGTGGCCTCAATCATGGGTGCATAGCTATGTGATGGCCTTTGACCTCTCTGTTCTAAGGTCCAGGTTCAACTACTCCAAAGAAATGGAGGGTAGATTTATTGCAATAAACTTAATTAATACAAATTCCAGCTCTGTCTGATTCCACCTAAGTCAACATTATATTAGATAAAGTTTCCTCTCCAGTAGATTCCAGGCAGTGTAGTTGGCGGATATTCCCTTTTAAATAGTTGTGTGGCTAGAGCAAGTTCATGAGAAATTCTTGTAAATTCTCTGCAGCATAACTCCTTCAATCGGAGTTACTTCATCGTGAGAAAGTAACCATCTCACATCTTGGCCAACAGTTCTGCAGCCGCTGTCAGGTGGCATCTATTTTCTGCATAGGGGAAACTAGGTGCTGGCTCTGTAGAGACATGCTTCTGTCCCATTCTATGCTAAAGTTTAAAAAACAAACACGGCTTTGCAGAGAAGTAAAGAACAGAGTGAGCAATGAAGTTGTCTTGAAAGGATAGAGCTTACTTCATGAAAACAGCATCTTTTTCATGAACCCTTGTTTTTAAAGTGAGAAGAGACTTAGTGGCCAAGCACAACACAAGGCAAATCTTTAGTGCCAACAGAATTCATTTGACTTGTTTTGGGCAATGAGAAGCTCTCCCTTCAGGCAATTAACCCTCCACATTCTTAGTGTAAGGATGCATGGAGGAGCAGTAGAAACCATGGATTCAAGTTGTGCTATGACGCAGAGCAGAGTGACACAAGGGATGCTTCCGAGGTGGTTGCTGCAGGGACCTGAAATTCAAGGAAACAGGGGCCCAGAGATTAAGTAGAGTTTAGAAGCCAAAGGGTGGCATTAAGAAGGGATATGACCCTACAACACTATTTGTTCAACCATAAGGCAATGGAAATCACAATCTTGTTCCTGATTTGCTGTATCCACAGATAACCTTATTGTTGTCTGTAGCTCAAACATAGTAGAAATAAAAAGAGTATACAACTTATCTCTTAGCAATACAGATTTAAAAGATTTTTTGGCCCTGGCTGGTGGTGCTAAGTGGTTAGAGTGTCAGCCCACACACCGAAGGGTTGTGGGTTCAATTCCTGTTCAAGGGCATGTACCTGTGTTGCAGGTTCAATCCCCAGCCCTGGCCTGGGGTACTTGTGGGAGGCAACCAATTCATGTCTCTCTCTCACATTAATGTTTCTCTCTCTCCTTCTCTCCCCAATTCCTTCCATTCTCTCTAAAATATCAATGGAAAAATATCCTCCAGTGAGAATTAACAAAAAATATTTTTTCCTAACCTGACAAGGCCTGAGATTTCAAAAAGAATAAAAAGTACAGAAACCAGTCACCTTTATCTAGACATTACATGCAAAACAAGTTTTAGTGATTGTATTTAAACTTTTAGTCTTTTCTTTCTGTCATTATTTTTCTTTTGTTTTTAATTGCAAACCCACAGAAAAGCTGGAAGAATAGTATAATAAATACCTAATTAAGGTTCAAATGTTGAAGCACAAATCCCCAATGTGATGGAATTCGGAGGTGGGGTCTTTGGGAGGTAATTAGGTTTCGATGAGGCTGATGAGGCTGGATCCCTCATGATGAGAATAGTGCGCTTATAAGAGAAAGACCAGAGTCCCCTCTTTCTCTACCATGTGAGGATACAGCAAAAGTCGACCTGAAAACCATGAAGAGGGCCCTCATAGGCACCAAGTATGCCAGAACCTTGATCTTGAACTTGTCAGTCTCCAGAACTGTGAGAAATAAATATTGAATACCACTTGTGGTATTTTTTTTATAGCTGCCTGAGCAGACTAAGACAAATGTTCTATAATCCATTATCATAATTTTTTTCTTTAGTCTCAAATTCTCCCAAATTTGGCACTTGAAACCAATTTTTGTATCTCACTAGTCTTTGGGCATCATTCATCTTCACCCTACCCCCCCCTCCCCGCTTAAAGGAATTTACTTTTATTTTATTTTACTTTTTAAAATATATTTTTATTAATTTTTTTTACAGAGGAAGGGGGAGGGATAAAGAATTAGAAACATCGATGAGAGAGAAACATTGATGAGCTGCCTCCTGCACATCCCCTATTAGGGATGTGCCCACAACCAAGGTACATGCCTTTGACTGGAATCGAACCTGGGACCTTTCAGTCCACAGGCCAACACTCTCTCCACTGAGCCAAACCAGTCAGGGCATTCCCTTCTTTTCTGACTCAAGATGTTCCAAACACACTTTATACTTTATTTACCTGAAACCTGGAATCAACCAACATTTCTGGTTCTGTGGCAGAGTATTTAGAAAGCAAGACCAAGGGAACTAGGTGTGCTCTTTATTATAGGTTTTCACTTATAGGACTAGAGGATGAAGCCAGATCTGGGAGAGGGGAAGGGAGAGGTAGTATTGTGAAGAAAGAGAAAAATACAAATACCTACACACACATTCATACAAATATCTCCAGTTCAAAACCAATAAAACAGGATTCTTCTTTAACTTCTTTCGTTTTGTATCTCCTTTCTTTCATAGTGAGTAACCCAATTTACAATAACATCAACGAATGTGCTCATTTTTAAACCTACAAAATTATTCCAGGGTTACTTATTTAAATCAGTCTCCAAAACATTTTCATCTTTAAAGTTGAATTTAACATCAGTCATCAAATCATCCCACAGTATTCTGCCAAAGTCACACATAATAGACTAACAGCAAACAGATAATAACTATATACAAAGTCAAGACTCAAACTGGACAACTAAGCAAGGGCTGCCATTTGGTTTCTCTAGAGTATCAGAAAGGACAGAGTTCAGAACAGATGACTGAACGCTTCCATTTTCACTTGTCAAAGATTATGTAACCCATTTTCCTTTTCAAAAATCTATCCTGTTTGATATTTGGCAGTTGTTTCAAAATAATGCAGTAGAGTAGGAGGAAGAGTGAGGAGACAGCCTATCTTTAAAATATTGTCAAAGGAACATACAAGTTAAGGTCCTAGTATCTTAAAAGCTAAACTGTAATAGCTAGATTACCCTGCAATAAATAAAAGATTTCCCAACTATGGAATGGAAAAAGAGTGACTTTAATCCTGCCTATCATTTTGCCAAATAACTTTGTCATTACAGGGAAATTGAATAATTAAAATATTCTTTTATTTTGTATGTTCTCCATTCCCCTTTCATGAGTGGTTTAAATTCCCATCATAGTCCAATGTGAAAACCCTCAGGCCACAGCATAATGTGGCATCTGCCACAACCAGAACTGCTGAGGCAAGGCTTGATTTAATACAACAAATGGTGTTACAAAAGGGAGCCAAAAACTTGCAAAATCCAATTATGCAAAACACAAAAACAGGAAACATGATCAAGATCTGCAACAATTTTGGTGTATTTCTGAGGGAAGAACATATAAAAGGTTTTCTAGGAAAGAGGGAAGTTAAACTTTAAAAACAGAAATCACTTTTAAAGCCTAAAAATAAATTTAAAATGTCTAGAAGACAAACATTGCCATTGGTGTACATGAGTAGGAATTGCATTTTCATAAATTTGTCATAATCCAATGTGAGAAATAATCTGCAAAAGAATCTAGTTGACAGATATCAACCATAGCAATGGCTATATTAGAAAGCCACTGTCCTCAAAACTGCCAGGTACTGGCACAAGAACAGACATATAATATAGACCAAATGGAACAGAACAGAGAACCCAGAAATCAACCCAACCCATTTTGCTCAATATTTGACAAAGGAGGCAAGTGCATACAATGGAGTCAAAGCAGTCTCTTCAATAAATTGTGTTGGAAAAATTAGACAGGTACATGCAAAAAAAAAATGAAACTAGACCACCAACTTACACAATACACAAAACAAACTCAAAATGGATAAGGATTTAAACATAAGACGGGAAACGATAAAAATCTTAGAGGAATCCATAGACAGCAAAACATCACACATGTCATAGCAGTATCTTTACCGATACAGCTCCTAGGACAATGGAAATTAAGGAGAAAATAAAATGGGACTACATAAAAATAAAAAGCTTCTGCATAGCAAAAGAAAACATCAACAAAACAACAAGAAAGCCCATTGCATGGGAGAACATATTTGCCAATGTTATCTCCAATAAGGGTTTAATCTACAAAATTTACAGGGAACTCATACACCTTAACAAAAGGAAGGTAAACAATCCAATCAAAAAGTGGGCAAAGGACCTAAATAGACACTTTCAAAAGAGGACAAACAGAAGGCCAAGAGATATACTAAAACATGCTCAAAGTCACTAATCATCTGAGAGATGCAAATCAAAACAACAATGAGGTACCATCTCACACCTATCAGAATGGCTATCATCAACAAATCAACAAATGACAAGTACTGGCGAGGGTGTATAGAAAAAGGACCCTCATGCACTGCTGGTGTGAAAAACAGTATGGAGTTTCCTCAAAAAATTAAAAATGGAACTCCCATTTGACCCAGTAATCCCACTTTTAGGACTACATATCCCAAGAAATCAGAAATACCAATCAGAAAGGATATGTGCACTCCTATATTCATAGCAGCACAATTTACAATAGCCAAGACTGAGAAACAGCTTAAGTGCCCATCAGCAGATGAGTGGATTAAAAAACTGTGGTACATCTACACAATGGGATATATGCTGCTGTAAAAAGGAACTCTTACCATTCACAACAGCATGGATGGTCTTGGAGAACATTATGTTAAGCAAAATAAGCCAGTTGGAGAAAGATAAATATCATATAATCTCATTCATTTGTGGAATATAATGAACAACATAAACTGATGAACTAAAATAGATTCATAGACAGAGAAGCATGAAACAGACTATCAAACCTTAGAGGGGAAGCAGGAGAGATGGTTGGGTAAGAGATCAACCAAAGGACTTGTATGCATGCATATAAGCATAACCAATGGACACAGACACTAGGGGATTGAGAGCATGTGCTGTGTAGTGGAAGTGGCCAGGGAGAGGTCAATAGGGAGAAAAAAGGAGACATCTGTAATACTTTAATCAATAAAGAATAAATAAGATAAAATAAGGAGAATCTGGTTGAGTTTGGCAATAGGCAGATCACATGAAATCTTCCTTGTACATCTTTTTTTTTAAATCAGGTTAATATGTATTCTTTAAGTTTTTTTAAAAAAATTTTATTAATGTATTACATGTATACATATCTTCCCATTGCCACTTCCCCACTCCCATGAATACCCTAACCCTCTAGTGTCTTGTGTTCATTGGTTATGCTTATATGCATGTATACTAGTCCTTTGGTTGATCTCTTTATCTACCGCCTCTCCCCTAACCTTCCCCACTGTATTTTGACAGTCTGTTTGATGATTTACTGCCTCTGTATCTATCTTTTTGTTCATCAGTTTATAATGTTATTATCCATAAATGATATGTGGTATTTTTCTTTCATTGACTGGCTTATTTCACTTAGCATAATGATCTCCAGTTCCATTCAGGCTGCTGCAAATGGTAAGAATTCCTTCTTTTCTATGGCAGCATAGTATTCCATTATGTAGATGTACCATAGTTTTCTGATCCACTCATCTGCTGACGGGATGTTTCCAAATTGTAGCTATTGTAAATTGCCTTGCACATCTTATCAAGGAAAAATATGTGATATGACGACAAAAATGCTTTGCTAATTCCATGCTCAAGTTAAATGATGCAAGAACCTCCACTGTCTGAAGCAGCACTTCTTCTCTTATCGAAAAATTATCAGTGTATTGGGTGGGATACAGTATTAAGCTGAGATATGTACAAGTTGGAAATCTAAGAGTAGCATCTTGCTACTTACTCCATTCATTGTACCATACTGGGACAATCATTCCAGCCTGGGCAGAGGAGTCACGTATACCTGGTAACAGGGCAAGCCCAACCTGTGGAAAACGGTATGGACAGAATGGGCTGCCATCTCCAAAGACCAAATTTCTAGGCAAGTTGTCTGCCATTTATTCTATATAATAAAGGGCTAATATACAAATTGTCAACTAACCAGTTCGATCACTCGCCATGATGTGTGCTGACCACCAGGGGGTAGCATGGAATGAAGGAAGGCCCCAGCAGGCAGCCTGAAGGCCCTAACTGGCACTGATTGCTGGCCAAGCCTAGGGATTCTACCCATGCAAGAATTCTGTGCACCCAGCCTCTAGTTCAAAATAAAAAAATCCCCATATTTTGGTCCCAGCTTGACATAGAACAGAAGGATGCCAAATTGGGATGTAGCTTAGGCAACCTTCAAAATTTCTATATCAGAGGGGGTCATTGATGGGGAGGAAGAGGACATCTGTAATACTTTAAACAATGAAGATAATAAAAAATTTAATTATAAAAAAGATTCCTATATCAAAAACTATACCTTTTAAGCATGTAAAGAAAACGGGCTCTCTGGTTATCTAAGGTTGAAGTTGTTAAAAATAATTTTACATGTTTTCATGAATGTCTCTTCATTTATTTCAGTAAGATCTTAATAAAACCAAATTGTATCAGAAAGTATCCAAAAATGATCCCTACCTGAGGAAGTCTGCAATATTCCAAAGTGACTGGGTGTGAGTCTAGCTTTGTTTGCAGAAGCATATCATGTCGCAGGCGGGGCCCTTGGAAGTCAATATCTAGATTCAGGACAAGGCAAGAATCCAACTCAGGATCTTGAGCTGCATTAAGACATGATCACCCCTCAGAGGCCAATTCCAGAGATAAAGCTGTTCAAAATGGTCTGAGCTGCAGCCTAAACACAGATTTTGTAATTGTAGGAATATCTGGTAGGTGGTGATTGACTCTGATCTCTAAATTCTAAAGAGTGGCTTTTGGTTAAGCAATTGGACTAAAAGGAATGATTATATAGTAGAGAAGCCAGTGGTTGGTAAGAAATGTAAAACATCCACATTCTACTTCTTATATGGCCAGCTGTGAACAAACGAGGTTCATCTCTTTTTTTCAGCCATCTTCATCAGCCAATGCTCTGTGAGTCTTAACTTAAGGATTAAAGAGAGACCAAGCAGTGGCAAGGGTTTTAGAATTAGTTTTCTTCTAATGCCAGTTTTATTATAACATTGATACAATGAGTGAATTCACCAATGGAAAGCCATAAAAATGGTAAATATCTGTAACAACTATTACAGCTATAATTTTTTACATGAATTTATCATTAAAATTGCTTATCTTAAAGAAATGACTTACATACCTATAGTATTTAAAAATATACTATGGAAAAAAGTATCATTAAGATTGATAAGTAATCAATTCTGTCCATGGCCTACCCTGGCTACTCTTAGCCCTCAGCAGATGAACAATAAATGTGACAAGCTCCAATATATCATTTCCTTTGCTCTTATGAATAAAATTACATCAACTGTGTTATACTTCCTGACACCAACCTTCAATTTATAGAGAATTAGAGTGTCTATGTGTTGAAAAAAGGTGCAACTCTTTGAGTGTTACAGGAAGATAGGAGCAGAAGACTTCAGTTCAGAGGCCTTTATCTAATATTTATGAATCACATAGATACTTGGGGCTATCATTTTTGGTTACAGAACTTTATTTTTAAACCAATTTTAAGTACCCAAGGATTAAAGTTCAAGAAACAAAAATAAGAGAACACAAACAGCTATAGTTGTCTATGTGCTGCTAATTCTAACTGCCGAGGAATCCCACCAAATATCAAACAAAGGAGTCTCTGGACTAGAGACAGGGCAGAGCCTTGCTGTTTATTGCTGGCTGTCATGGAGGAACCCATCTATGGCTGTCCCATTTAATGGGCCTCTCATCTTACTTATCAAAACATCCCTTTTCCTAGAGGAAAAGACTAATAATAAATACTTTTAAGTATATTATCTAATATCCTCTTCTGTTATCCCAGAAAGTCTTAGTAAATATAAAAGTGAACTACTTATTACAGTAATTAGTACCTGTCACTGGTGACTTCACAATGATTTGTTGACTGATGAAATATCTTAAACTCTACCTCCATTATCACTCTACCATCTAAGAAACTTATGACATTAAGCCCCACTGCTGAGTAGTTTAACTCAAACAGGGCTAGCAGGAGAGCTAATCCATAAGACTTATGACATAAGCACTCAGGCATCATGAAGTCTTTATCTGGGCCAACATAAGTTACCTAGTTACCAATACAAACTTTACCCCACAGCCTAGCTCTGGAAAAATCAGGAAAGAGAGAGAGAGGAGGGAGATCAGCACCTATAACACACTGCATGCCACTCCTTTTTGTAGCTATTCCTAGCCAACATTTGGGAAAAACTTTATTTTGCAGCTTTTTTCACTTTTCCTTGATCATCTACTTTCTTAATGGCTGCTTGGATAGCCTCTTGGTCACCCAGGAATTGGTGAGGCCCAACAGCATGGAGGTTCTCATCCAGTTCCAGGAGAATGGGGACGCCAGTGGGAAGAGTAATGTTGATAATGTCTTCATCTGAGATACCTGCAGATTAAGAGAGGAAGGAACAAGGCATTAAAGGCAACACTGGAGGTGGTTCTGTTTAAATCTAGTCCAATAGATTAGAAAGTGGTTGGCTTTCCAACACTGAGTGAGTCTGGAATGCTCGAGCTAAATTCAGTCAAGGGAAGAACTTTCTAGCTACTTGGGAAGCCCAATGAAGAGGAATCGGGAAAGATTATAAGTCATGTGTTGTAAATTGGCCTCATTCTCCAGCTGTCCTTTATCATCCCAACTGATAGAAGAGAAAGGTATGTGTGATGGACAAATTACCTTAATTAGTTTGTAAATAAGCTAACTTATAAGTACTTCAACTTTGACCAGAAGAGTTGGAGTTTAATTAAGACTACAGCTGTAGCAGTGGTAGTGATAGTATTTTTATTATTATGACTACTTTTAACAAAAACGCTAACATGTATGATGTACATTCTACATACCAAGTACTCACTCTTCTAAACAATTTATATGTATTAACTCATTTAACCATTGTTACAATCCTGAGGTTATAAGTTATTATTTTTCCATATAACAAGTTTTGGCACAAAGAAGTTAAGCAAACAACTGATAATAATATAGACAGTAGAAGCAGAGCCTGATTCAAATCCAGGCATCTGTAAGTACTGTACCAACCCTGTTTCCCTGAAAGTAAAACATCTCCTGAAATTAAGACCTTCCAATTTTGCCTCTCGCTGTAATATAAGGCATCCCCCAGAAAATAAGACCTCCCCGATAACAAGGCCTTCCCCAAACATAATGCCTCCCTGGAATATAAGACCTCCAAAGCTACCGTAAGGAATCTGACTCCTGATTTAAAGAGACCTCATACTGCCTGAACACGGGCTGCGGTGTAGCCAATCAGTGAGCTGGTTTGTGATGATGACTATTACCGTACCACTATATCGTACACAGGTAATAAATTTCCTTCTTTTTTGTTCAACAATAAATGTGTACAGTATTCTTCTTCATGGAAAAATAAGACATCCCCTGAAAATAAGACCTAGCGCATCTTTGGGAGCAAAAATTAATATAAGACACTGTCTTATTTTCGGGGAAACAGAGAAGGAATGCCTTCAAGTTTTTCTGAGTTCAAAATGGACAAAGAGAAGGAAGGAGAAAATAGAGTTAAGCAAATTAAAAGAAAACTGAAACTATTCAAATTATCTATTTTAAAAACATACTTTTGTTACATAGACTTCTACATTTTAACCAAATGCTTCTGTTCTATATTAATAGAAAGTACTGAGGTGGGGCAAGTTCTGAGGAAGAGTGTGAAGGGTTGTCTTTACTTGGGAGGTGATGATGGCAAAAAAGGTTAATTATCAGTTAGTTCTCAATGTATTTTGTCATTTTAATTAACCAATAATGGTCGTAACAATAGCACCAGCCAAAAGTCACAGAACCATAGCACTGGATCTTAACTACTAAGGTAGTTCTTTATTAGAATTTCATTTCTAGGCCTTGAAGAGCTACATAAGAACTCTAATACACAAACTGTACATACTCCAACAGCTATGAAACCATAGAGAGTACATTAGTATACTGCTTATCTCCTCTTCTGCCAGTCCCCCTCAATATACTAAACTCTGTAATTTTAAGCAAGTGAATTTTCTGGGCCTCCATTCCCTCTGTCAAGTTAAAAAAGAAACACACACTCTTCCTTTGCTATTACCAAGGATGTGGGGTAGTAGAAATGGATTTAGGAGAACATGAAAAAGTATAGCACAGTGTTTCTTCATCCCTATTAGGAATTCTCTTCTAAGTGGAAGATTTAAAGGGTAGACTATTAAAACACTCCTTTGCCTTGCCAAGTCTCTATTCCCATACTGTATATAACCCTACAAAAGATTACTATCCCAAACTAAAGCTGCAAGGAACAAATCAGTTCAGACCAGAGAGCCAGCTGCTTAGTGGGAGGATTCTGAGAGCCCTCTAGTTCCGTCAGGTCAGATCTGTCAGCTGGATGCACAAGGGCTGCTACAGGCATCGCCTGGAGACAGCAGAGCAGAATTCACCAGCACTTAGAGCCAGGTGACCACTGAGGTTTTAGAACCCAGAAGTCCTCACCCCAATCAACGGGAAGCTCTGAAGGTCCCTAGGCCTAACTCATTCAACAGCCAGTAACAATACCAGTATATATGCATAGTACTTGTGATCTTGTCCAGGATTTGACCATTACTGAACTATTTCTTCATTTATAAAAGGAGGGAGGATAGCCTCTTCTAGCACCAAAGTTCCTCTATTTTATTCTTAGTAGCTAAGAAAAGCAAAGGCACTTTAGAGGGAGGCATGAGAAATATCGGGACACTGACTAGTGTTTACGTTCATCTATCCTGCAAGACCATGTTTTATCTGTACCCAGATTATGTAAGCACATTGCTCACTGAATCAGGGAGAAAGATTGATTTTAAAGATTTCTTCAATTAATATAAATTTTCACTGCAAAAAAATTGTTAGGAGATAATAGTTTAGTAAAAATGATCATGTTTAACTAATATTTTGCAGGAGTAATAGAAATTATGATCTTATACATCTGTATCAGCATCTCGGATTCACTGTTTATAATTTGTGGCCTTGACAACATTACCGACCATTAACCTTTACAAGTGATTTTTGGATCTAGGACTTTATTTTAAAACTAGAGGCCTAGTGCATGATATTATCGTGCACTGGGGAGGGGGGGCGTGTCCCTCAGCCTTGCCTGCACCCTTTCACAGTCTGGGAGCCTTCAGGGGATGTCTGACTGACGGCTTAGGCCCACAGTCAGAGAGCCTTAGCGCTGCTATGGAGTTGGGCCATTGAGCTTGACAGCCGTCAACCCAGCCTATGGTTGAGTGGCACTCCTCCTGTGGAAATGTACACACTGACCACCAGGGGGCAGCTTCTGCATTAAGTGTCTGCCCCCTGGTGGTCAGTGCATGTCACAGTGATTGGTCGTTCTACTGCTCAGTCGATTTACCTTTTTATTATATTGGATGACTAAGCTCCCACTTTTATTCAGCATTGTACTGGAGGTTTTAGCCAAAACAACTATGCAAAAATAAAAATAAAAAGCATCCAGATTGAAAAGAAAGAGGTAAACTATCTCTATTTTCAGATGACACAATCCCAGTAAAAACTAACTGAATCAATAAATGAATTCAGCAATGTCCCAAGAGATAAGATGAATATATAAAAAATTGTATTTCTATATAGTGATGAGCAAATAAAAAATGAAATTAAAACAATTCCATTTATAATAGAAAACATATAATATACAGAGGAATAAATATAACCAAAGAAGTACAAAACTTATACTCTGAACACTACAAAACATGGTTTTCCCCAAATAAACATAAAAATTCAACAAAATCCCTATCAAAATTTCAACTGACTTTTTTTTTTTTAGAAATTGACAAAATTTCATGACATTGAATTAGGCAATGGTTTCTTACATATGACACTAAAAACATAATGAAAGAAAACTAGATAAGTTGGGCATATAAAAATTGTGTTTATGCTTCAAGTACACCAGCAAAAAAGTGACAACATAATTTAGAATGGACAAAAATTTTTGCAACTCATTTATCTGATGAAACATATCTAGAGTATATATAGAATAATAAAGAGACAAGTGGCCAAGTTAAAAAATGGGCAAAAGAAAGATCTAAACAGACATTTCTCTAAAAAAGATATACAAATGGCTAGTAGGCACATGAAAACATGTTCAAAATGATTAGCCATCAGGAAAATGCAAATCAAAACCACAATGAGATACCACATCATAGCCACTATAATTTTTAAAATGTCAAGATTGTTTATAAACAAGTGCTGGTGAGAATATAGAAAACTGGAATCCTAGTACACTGTAAAATTAAGCATATAAAATGATATGGAAACTTTGGAAAACAAGTCTGTCAATTCCTCAACAGTTACGCATAGGTTTACCATGTGATCTAGTAATTTCACTCTTAAGTATATACCCAAGAGAAATAGAAACAGGTCCACACAAAAACTTGTACATGAAGCTTCACAGCAACATTATTCATGGTAGCCAAAAAGTGGAAACAGCTTAAATGTTCATCAACTGATAAATGGATAAATCAAATATAATATATCCATACAGTGGAATATTATTTGTCAATAAAAAGAAACAAAGCACTAATAAGTGCTAAATACTGAGGGACCTTGAAAATATTATACTAAGTGAAAGAAGCCAGTCACAAAAGAATACATACTGTATGATTCTATTAATGTGAAATGTCCAGATTAGGCAAATTTATAAATTGATTAGTGGATGCCTAAGACTAGAGGGAATGAGGGCACTGGGAAGTGACAGCTAGGTGTAGGGTTTCTTTGGAGGGCAATGAAAAGTGTTCTAAAATCAACTGTGGTGATGGATGGACAACTCTCTGAATATACTGAAAGCCAATGAACTATATACTTTATATGAATGAATTGTATGATACATGAATTATATCTCAATAAGGCTGTTAAAAATACTAAATAAATCCAGATAAGTTATATAAAACTGGTCAAGTCACAAAACTGTTATGGTAGTACAACTGGACCTGGTGGTGTTTTTTTGTTGTTGCTGTTTTTAATTCCCAAATTCCAGGACTAACAATGTACAGAGCAGAGCAGAGTGGACTTTTTGGACACCTTTGTCAATCCACTATGGAGTCACAGACAGCCATGACAGTTATATCAAGTACTCTGGCAAGACTGAGGTAATAGGGTGTAACAAGTTTATTCTCCTAATAAACCTGTCACGGTGGAAGGACTCCTTCCGGGGATGTTCCCTTGCTCCAGTGTTCTCATGTTTTCAATACTAGGAAAGGATGTGAACACATTTGTCTGGTCCTCTTGAAATAGTTCACACATTGTCATCATGATGAGGTTTGGGGGTTACAGTCTGTGACTTTAGAAAACAGTCTTTGTTTAACAGTGGCCTCAGATCTAACCAGATCTAACCATTTTAGCAGGTCCTCTCTTTAATAGCATCACTCTCTCAAGCTCATGCCTTTGGCTTAGGTGTGTAGGATCAAATCAAAGAACCAACTAAACAAAGACCATGAGAACTATAATTTTTCATTTACAAAAGAAGGATAGCTCAACAGAAATAGGAATGTTTCCAATAAAAGAAAAAAAGCTGACATTCCACTTTAATAACTACTCAAGTCATTCACACAGTAAACTAATTACTTGCAAATATTTAAAATACTTAGACTAGTTAATAAGCAGTCAATGAGACAAATTTTAAATAGCAAATTAGGAAAAACCACAGGGAAGTCATTACTCATTGCTCAATTTTTGCGTAAGTCACATTCTTTGTGCTAAGAAAGTTAAGCAACCAGAACTCCTAAGGCTAGAATAATGCATCTGCACTAGATTAAACCAAACTGAATCAATACTATATTATGTAATGCTACAAACTCATTAACTGGAACATCATATCGCATTTTCTATCTGATAAGTGCATAATTTTTTTTTATTCAGCATCCAAGCATGTTCTAAAAGGAAACATCAGAGTTCTCATCCTGCATCAACCATTTTCCATCATCCCTCTGTAGCCAACTATTGTCTTGATTTCTTTTTAAATTGATTTTACAGATGGAGGAGGGAGGAGGGGAGAGGGGAGAGTATCGAAGGGGAAAGGGAAGGAGGGGAGAAAAGGAAGAGGGAAGGAGAGGGGTGAGGGAAGAAGAGACAGGGGAGAGAAATATCAATTGCCTGCCTCCTGCACATGTCCCAACTGGGGATCAAACCAGGAATCAAACTTTCCACTTGCTGGTATATGGGACAATGGTTCCACCAACTGAGCCAACACAGGCCAGGGCAACTGCCTTTAATTCTTCTTTTTTAATTCTTTCTTGTTAAAAGTATTACATATGTCTCCTTGTCTTTAATTCTCAAATCTTCATGTAGTAGCTTTTAGGAGTTAATTGCAATCAAGTTAAATGATTGAGATATTTCAAGTAAGAATAAAAATCTGGTGGTAGGTAAGTCAAAGGGGAAACAACTCAAGACCAATATGAGGATAAGTTAAACTTCATTTTCTGCATACAGGACTGACTTCAGGAAGTCAAGTCTATATCTATAAGCCACCTCCCAAGTCACCGTAGCAGAAACAGGACCACAGACAGTTACAATCATTGTATATATTCTATACCACTCAAGCTTGAGTGGCCGTGTATATGCTCACTTCTCCCACCAGGATTATAAGCTCCTTGGAGAGGAACTATGTTTTATCCATCCCTATATCACCCATAATTTTAGAATACTACCTTTCCCACTGAAAAAATTTAGTAAATGTTTATCAATAAGGACCACTATTATGTGTTGGCTGCTAGGACCCAGAAATTATACATATAACTGTATGTAATATATGTCTACCTTTAATAAATAAATATAGTCTATAAGGAAAAAAACTATTAACTAAAAACTCGATTACATAAAGCCTACACTTGAAAGCATTCTGAGGCCTTTCAGGAGTATAGTATTGGCTAAGTTTTAGAAAGAGATCCAAGTGGAGACATAGTTCCTCAAAAGTAAGGACTTTGTGTGTATAATTTACACCAAGAACAATGCCTGATTTAATAGACCCTCAGCACACAGCTGAAATGAATGAATCTGAACTCGTTGGGCTTTCAAATTAAATCTAGTCTTTTATTGGTGAAGCCTTGATTAGAGATTGTATTCTCTTCTTTACCTTACCAGGAAAAAAAAAAGGGAATTGAAAAAGTTGAACAAAAAACTGCTTGCATTTAGTGCTAATATAGTAAACAATTCATATTAAATTTGTCTTCTATATATTTTCTTTGGTTTCCTCCAAAGTGTTTGTTTAAAATCTTTGAGTATCAGGAAATAGGAGAAAAGATGTTGAGGGAGACAGATTTGTTATAGGACAAGAGGAAACCCTACTTCTAACATGCATATTTTGGGGGATTAGCAAAAGAGGAAAACAGTTTTGACCAAATCACTCAAATATGAGGCACCACCCATGCCTCACTTCCTTTTCCCAATCAAGCAAATCACAATTCAAACATGGGTATTCATGATAAGTGTTCTGTATTCTTCTATTTCCAAAATAAGAGCTAACATAAAAAATTCTAAAAAAAGAAATCTGAATTTTATAGCTGATCTAC
Organism: Lasiurus borealis; assembly: GCA_004026805.1. Classification (NCBI taxonomy): domain Eukaryota; kingdom Metazoa; phylum Chordata; class Mammalia; order Chiroptera; family Vespertilionidae; genus Lasiurus; species Lasiurus borealis. Next base: position 2,567 of record PVJN01025504.1, on the reverse strand, counting down.
TTTTAATTAAAATTCTTTAAGATCTGAATGCTATATATGTACAACTTAAGAATGGCTGGGGTACAACTGGGAATGGGTTATTTGAATACTAGGGGCCCAATGCATGAAATTTGTGCAGGAATAAGCCTACCTTCCCCCAGCTGCTGGCACTGGCTTTCCTCTGGCACCCGGGGGCCCAGGCTTGCTTCCCTCTGACCACTGGCAGGCACCTGGGACCCGAACTTCCCTCGCAGCCCCAGATTCGCCCGAAGGACGTCTGGTCTAATTAGCAAATTACGCTTTTATTATTACTCGTATAGACTGTAACATGATGATAGGATAACAGTTTCTAATTTAGAATAAGCCAGAGAGAAGAATCCATTCTACATTTAATTTTATGGTTAAATAGCCTACAACTTCTAAAAATTTCCATAAATAAATTATACTTAGAAGAGAAAGTTTAACTATACCACTAGGCTAGTATTTGTTTCATGAAAGAGAGGCCTAATGTGCTGTTTCTGAAAATATCACACTAAAATGCCAAAGGTGACTTACTTGTCTGTCCCTGTCCCACTGTGAGTTCCAGCTGACCTTTCCTCCCTGATTCTCTAGTTTCATCTGACCACTTCTGTGCCTTGTTATGTGTACAGCTGCATGCAATTCTTCAGAGATCAAGTCTGTCTTTCATGAGTCTCTTGCATGCCACTCTTATTCCAAACTTGAAACTGCCTAGCCCTGTGCTTGAACCCAGACTAAACAATCCACTTCCGCTGGCAAGATGCAGACTGCATCCACTGCCTCAGTTCAGGACCTGGCCTTGCCTTCACTGTGGGCCAGCAGGAAACAAACAGGAAGTGACTATGCCAACCACAGAGAATGAAACACACGCCTGTCTGGAATGCTACAGAACAGCATGCGTTTAGATACTAAGCCTGGTAGAGGAGTTTTCAGGGTGGTGTTTTGGGAGGAGAGTGTCTGAACCAGTGAGAGATGGGCCCTGCTTCAATCTGAACTTGTCGGTAAAGCATAATTGTGCCGCTAAAAATCAGTAAAGCAGTCCCTTAAGGAAAAATTTTCTTACTATATAATATTTCATGTCTGCTCTAACTCTTCTTTTTTCTAAAAGTACTAAGAACTACTATCAAGTTAAACGTAAAGCAAATCCCAAAATTACATATAATTTAAGACCAGAGATATTACATAAGTAAGTAATTTCACAGGGTAAAGGCCATCCTGATCAGTCCTAGGCACTGGCATGTATTTGCAGTTCCCGTACAAGAGTGTTACCTAGCTCTGAATCAGTAAAACTCGCTTCCCACAGTGCTGTTCTTCTGCTTTGACTCCAGGAGGTCCTTGTGACCTACTCCTAGACTAGCTGGTTGTGAAAAGGAAAAAAGATAGACGGAAGGCCCAATTAAGAATAGAACTTATAATTTGGTGGCAAATGAGGAGAAATTATTTGGGGGCAGGAAAATCTTTACTAATGGAGCTCAAGGCCTCAAGCACAAAATTTCATGGTCCAGAAGCGTGAACAAAACTTCTTATGAAGAAAACAGAAGGACTTTAAGAGGGATGTTAAATAAAGTCTACACCAATAGGTCCTAAGTGTTTGTTAGAAAGCATAATGATATCCTCCAAGTTAGTTTTCAAAGGGATAGGTAGATGTACAAGGCAAATGTCATTCAATTCTACTAACTGACAAACTAATCCAGTCTATTATTTTGAGAAACAGAGGCAAGGTCCCAATTAGAGCAATGGTCACTTCACTAGATAAAGGTGGATCTCATAAAATTGAGATAAATTCACATATAGTAAAATTCACCCTTTTTGGTGTCCAATTGACCCATCTGGCCAGGGCAGAATGCTTGGACCTTACTCTTCAATATCCTCTACAAGAGAAATTCTATTAGTGGAAAATGGCATGTAGAAAATAAGAGAATTAATTTATGAAGTGATCCTAAAATATACTCCAGTATCCTTCATGCACATGAAATAATTTCTTCCATGTTTGGTATGGGAGTAAATACCTATATAGGGAATCATAGCAACATTGAAGAACTCCATGAATATTAGCAACAGTACCACCAGGGGGCACAACAGGCCAAAAAGGAGCAAAGTTGTTATACCCAGAATGGGGAGCCATCATTACAAACCACTTTATGTCTGTCTCCCAATGGACAAATCTCAAGCCTCACATAGACTCCATTTGTTTCCCCAGCCACAGACTTGTGCCAAATAGCATATTCTGGCTTTTCTCAGAATTTTTTCCCCTGAATGTCTGCCATTCTCCCTGGACACCAATCCTACCATTTCCATTCCCTGCCTCCCTCATATACACCTTCTTTCTTCCCTGCAGACAGCTGCCAGCCCTATTCCTTTTTATAATTTCACATACTTCCTACTCAAGTATCTTCATACAACTGACCTCTTCCAGCACAAATACCAATGTTTTAACTCAATTATTTCTCAAAACATTTTCTATAAAGTCTATTTATAGTAACAGAGGTAGGAATTACAATTTAAGATTGATTCAAATGAATTAATCTCTGAAATGTGATACAGTCCCATACCTCCAACTAAAAAAAAAA
>PVJN01025503.1:0-29972 GCA_004026805.1 Lasiurus borealis | reverse complement strand
CGGGGGCCGCCGCCGCGCGCCGCCGGTCCGGAGCGTAGGAAGTTGGCCTCGGAGCGGCCTGGGCGGTGCGGGCAAGGCCGCGCGGGGCAGCGGCGGCTGCTTGGACCAGCGGAGGGCGGCGCGATGGGAGACGAGATGGATGCTATGATCCCTGAGCGGGAGATGAAGGTCAGACGCTGGCCGCGGCCTCCCTCCCTCCGTCCCTCTCTCCCTCCCTCAGTTCCGGCGGCGTTGCTGCCTGGGAGCCCGGCTGACCTGCGGAGCGCGGTGCCGGCTGCCCCGCCTCCTGCTTGAGTGTTGGCCGCGTTCGGAGTTTTCCAAACCTGCCCGTCCTGGGGCACCAGGATGGGATGGTCCTCCTGCCTAGTGCACGTTCCCTCCTCCCCGCCCGGTCTCCTGCGAGCCGCCTGAGTTACGCTCGCTCCTGACTGTGGTGGTCGGAGCGGTGATGATAATAAGCTGTCTATTGAGCGTTTCCTGTGTGCGACGCACCGAGTTAATCCTACAGCCACCGTGCGAGATAGTTAACATAGGGGAGCAAATCAGAGCTCGGGAAGTAACTTTCCCCAAGTCCCATTTGACAAGGAGGCTGAAATGTAGGTGCTGGCTGTATTTTTATTATTATTATTATTTTGGACACCCTCCCCTGTTCACTCGCACTGTATGTGCTACTTCTGTAAGGTCATCCAGGCTTGCCTCCCGCAGAGCCAGGGTTCAACACCGGTCCTACAGAAACACTTCAGTTAAGCGGAATAGAAGGACTGTTTTGGTCCTGGGAACGTGCCCAGTGTCGGAAAACTGCCGAGAGGGCCAGGTGATGCCAGTGATGGCTCTACACACCTGAGAGGGAGTCAGTTTGCAGGCGTTTGAAACCCTGAGTACAAAAATGAAGGCCGAGAAAAGCTGTCTTCGGCTCTTAAGCAAAAGGGAATTCACGTTCTTTTTACCGAAACCTCAACTTAAAGATGCAAGCCTAGGATAGAAGGAAAAGAAACCTTTTGGCTAGTATAATACAACTTAACCTAGTGACGTAAATTGATGGAGCTCTTTTTGCCAAGAAATCAATAAAAAAAATATATATGTGTGTGTATATATATATATATATATATATATATATTTTATTGATTTTTCACAGAGAGGAAGGGAGTGGGATAGAAAGTCAGAAACATCGATGAGAGAGAGACATTGATCAGCCGCCTCCTGCACGCCCCCCACTGGAGATGTGCCCACAAGCAAGGTACATGCCCCCGACCGGAATCGAACCCGGGACCTTTCAGTCCGCAGGCCGACGCTCTATCCACTGAGCCAAACCGGTCTCGGCAATAAAGATATGTTTTTAAAAGAGAAGTGGTGCACACTGGAAATTGGCTTGGAGTGAATATAAGTCAATTCACCGAAGACTAGGCGAGTCAGGCATTGGCAGGAGATGGGGAAGGCTCCCCCAGGCCCTGCCTGAGGTGCTAAGGAGCATGAAAATGGAAGGAAGTGAAAACTTGACCTGGGTGGGGGCCAGAGGTTGACGGTGCCCTGGTGTCAGGGTAGCAGTGTTGTGAAGGCTCCATCGTGGATGGGTCAAGCCATGCCTGGCCTCATCGCCTGTGTTAATGGTGTTGGACTTGTGATGGGAGGTCTTGAGCATACATGTCCTTTGTGTGTGTGTGTGTGTGTGTGTGTGTGTGTGTGTGGAATTTGTTTTAGCATTTGATCCAGGCAAGTCAGTTCTTGGGCTTTGGTTATCTTCCTGTGGGCATTGTTTCCATATGTGTTCGTTGGGAACTGCACTGGGTATTCGAGCTTACCGTGAAGTTAGGTGACGCTTTCAATATTTAACAATTGATTAAGCACTACTCTGGGTCATGAGTCAATACCTACTACAAAATAGGACAAGATTATAAATAATAATAGATAGTGACACCAGCTGGTGCAGAGGTTAAGACGATAAATAAACTAGAAATTCGAAAAAGGGAAAGATTAGTGTGAGCTGGATTAGTCAAGGAAGGCTTCGTGAAAGAATTTTTTTTCATTTACTCCGTTGGCATTGTCCAGGTGGCTCAGTTAGTTAGAGCATCATTCACCCACCAAAAGGTTGTGGGTTTGCTCACCAGCCAGGGCACCTACGGAAAGCAACTAATCAGTGTTTCTCGCTTTCCCTGTCTCACTAAAATCAACAACAACAAAAAACATAATAAATTTTATTTCACTGAATAAATACTAATAAACACTGCCAAGTACCACAATATGTACAGGAAGCTTGAAAAGGACTAAGCCACACAATCCTGGGCCTCAGGGTAATATGGATTTTTGTTTTACTGGAATTGAGTCTGCTGGATTATCACAGACGTGATTTAACTTCCCATGTTCCCTGAACTGATCCGGTTTCGATGTTTGCCCACAGGACTTCCAGTTTAGAGCCCTGAAGAAGGTGAGGATCTTCGACTCCCCTGAGGAGCTGCCCCGGGAACGCTCAAGTCTGCTCGCCGTGTCCAACAAGTATGGCCTGCTCTTCGCTGGGGGAGCCAGTGGGCTGCACGTCTTTCCCACCAAACATCTTCTCATCCAAAACAAACCTGGCGACGACCCCAACAAGATAGGTAAGCCGGCGCTTTGTGCTGCGCAGTGGGGAGGAGGGTAGTGAGTACTGATAGTTTCCTTCCCAAGAACCGTTCTAACGTTAAAGTGAAAACGGCTGTTAGTCCTCAGCTGAGCCCAGGGGTAAGTTCTAGGTTAGATGTTGGAAGTCGGTCTGGTTCTCTTTGGTCCCTTGTTTTTCTCTCTTGAGGAGCTGTTCCTCTGAGCTCAGAGTGGAGAACTTACCTTCTGCCCTGCATTTGTTTCTGCTCAGCTGACCCTGGCTTCTGGCTCTCTGGGAGAAGGGTTTGCTGCATGGCTTTTTGTTGGCACAACAGTGCCATCCAAACACGTGGGAATGTGTTTCGCATTGTTGCAAAAATACGGGTACATGTTGACAATATTGTGACTTACAAGAAATAATATATATATATATATATATTTTTTAAGTTTATATATGTAGGTAGGTAGATATGTGTGTGTGTTTCGTCTTCCTCCACAATTTCTGGCTCCCAGGTCCCACAGTTCTTGGAATTTCCCAAGTGTTGGGGGTTTGGAGGCTTGGGGGGAGGTTTGTTATGTTAGTGACATAATTTTGGAAAGCACCTAAGGAGGGGGGTTGGTTGCCAGTTAAACCAACCTTGTGATTAGAGGACTGGAACTTTCGGTATGTCTCCCTCCCGCTATGCCCTCCCCCGACCAGGTTGAAATAATCACCATCGGCCAGTGATTTGATACCCTGCTGATGTCATGAAACCCTCGTAAAAACCCAGGAGGAGGGTTTGGAGGGTTTCTGAGTTGGTGACCATGTGGAGATGCAGGGAGAGCTGCCAGCCTGGGGGGAGGGCATGGAGCTCTGCCCCTTTCCACGGACCTTTCCCTGTGCAGCCTCCCATCTGGCTGTTCTGAGTTCCATCCTTTTGTCATAGACCAGTGATCCGGTTCTGAGCTCTTTGAACGGTTTTAGCAAATGATTCGCACCCACAGAAGAGGTTTTGGGACCTCTGGTTTATAGCCAGTCGGTTAGACGTGCAGGTAATAACCTGGACTTGCAGTTGGCATTCTGACTTGGAGGGGGTTGTTGAAACCTTCAGTTTGTAGCCAGCTGGGCAGAAGCACAGAGACCCTGAGCTTGTGGCTAGGCTTGAAGTGTGTGTAGACGGGACAGAGTCTTGTAGGACTGAACTCTTAACCTGGAACCTGATGCTGTTTCTGGGTAGAGGTCAGAATTGCGGTGAATTCCAGTCACCTGAGAAATGTTTGTTGGTGTGGGGACACCCCCATACCCCCACAATAGGGTCCAGGAACCCAATTTGAGAACACTGCTTTCAACAAGGGTGACAGCCACAGTTCATTTCCCCAGGTCGTATAAAGAAGAATTCCTGGAATACTTCACGCATCATTACCAATCTGTAAGGAAGCCGAGATTTATCTGCATGACTAGACGCCAGGGCATGCGCATGGGGTTCTGAACATTCCATTTCCTGCTCTGTCTTTTTTTATGTTTTTATAGTTGATAAAGTTCAAGGCTTGCTAGTTCCTATGAAATTCCCCATACATCACCTGGCCCTGAGCTGTGATAACCTCACACTCTCTGCGTGCATGATGTCCAGTGAATACGGGTCCATTATCGCTTTTTTTGACGTTCGCACATTCTCAAATGAGGTAAGCTACGGGCAGACTCCATGTCAAACGGGACCTAAGCTTTCCTGGTATTGAACCATAGCCTAGAGCAGTGGTTCTCTACCTTTCTAATGCCGAGACCCTTTAATACAGTTCCTCATGTTGTGGTGACCCCCAACCACAAAATTATTTTTGTTGCTACTTCATAACTATAATTTTGCTACTGTTAATAAATTGTAATGTAAATATCTGTGTTTTCTGATGGTCTCAGGCTCTACAGCAGCAGTTCTCAACCTGTGGATCTCCACCCACAGGTTAAGAACCACTAGCAGGGACACAAGATGATCAGAAAACACAGATATTTACATTACGATTCATAACAGTAGCAAAATTACAGTTATGAAGTAGCAACAAAAATAACTTTATGGTTGAAGGTCACAACAACATGAGGAACTGTATTAAAGGGTCGCGGCATTAGAAAGGTTGAGAACCACTGGCCTAGAGGCTCTTGGTTGACCCTTGAAGTCTTTTCCAGTTTAAATATGGATTTTTTTAAATAAAATGCCCTTAATTATAGAAGCATAAATGTTTGAAATAGAAAGGACTTCAAGAAATTATTTCATAATAGCACCTGCCCCGAATTATTTCCTATTTTGTTTACATATGCGGCAGCGAAAGCCTTTAGGACCTTGGGTGACTCGCCCCAGACCAGAGAGTTAATGGGTGATGTTGGAAGTGATGCATGCTGGGTCTCTGGCCTCCCAATGCAGTGTCCTTCCATTCCCAGCGGTTTAGTAATGATAGAGAGTAATGGCATCGAGTGCTTGTGCTGACTGCCAGGGCCGCACTGGTGCTTTACATGCCTTATCCTTGTTCATGCCGCCAGGCCCGTCACAGTAGGTACTGCTGTCTTCATTTTATCGATGGAGAAACAGCCCAGAGAGCTTAAGTAACTGTACAAGGGCCCAGTGCTGGTAAGAAGCAGAGCCCAGGTCTTAACCTCGTGTCTGCTGTTCTCCAGTGATTTTGCATTCGTGTATCACCTGCTGGGGCTCCCTCCAGTGCGCTAGAATAATTCATTGCCATGTTCAACCTTGTGTTGACATTGTAACAAAGCGGTTGTTGTGTAGAACTAATTGTTTTTCATGTTCATTGAGAAAAGCAAACTGTCATTTGAGAAAAGTTACATATTCAGAAATTTTCACCCATGCATTGATTAACTCATTTTTGCTCCGGGCGTTTGTTTTAAAAGGCCAAGCAGCAGAAACGGCCATTTGCCTATCATAAGCTTTTGAAAGACGCGGGAGGCATGGTGATCGACATGAAGTGGAACCCCACGGTGCCCTCCATGGTGGCAGTGTGTCTGGCCGACGGCAGCATCGCGGTCCTACAAGTCACAGAAACAGTGAAAGTGTGCGCGACCCTTCCTTCCTCGGTCGCAGTGACGTCCGGTGGGTGATGAAGGCTCCCTCTCACATACAGTCGTGCTGGTGTCTAAAAGTTAGTTGCTGGGATTAAAAGCACGTGCGTCTTTTGTTATATTTGTAGAAGTGGAGACAGTCTTCTTTATTTCCATGATTTAATGGCCTTGAAGCCAAACAGCAGCCATGATTTCCCTTGAATGTGCTTGGGTGTTCTGGAGAAGGAGACGTTTTGGCACAGCTGGTTTAGAACTGGGTTTTTGAGTAATTGCTTCTGGATCTGAAATAGTTGTATGTGAATGTCATTTGTACCTGTCGGGGAAAGCATCAGAAATATCAAATAGAAGCAAGACAACAATTTATTGATATTCAGAAACCGCTGGTCCCTTGTCTTATCTAAAGACTGCAGTTTTGGGTCCTTCCCAGCTTGGGGGCAGAACTCCATTGGAAAAGCACTTACCTGTCACTTCGGTGGCCCATAATTATGATAAACCATAATTGGATCGTGATAGTGATTTTTCTTTTTCTTACTTTGCCGAGTAAGGATGGTCCTGCGGTCTCGCATGGACTGAGAACAAGAGCTAGTGATTAGTCGCTGTTTGGTACAGACCGTGCTGGTTTGCTGCGTTTCCTCCCGTTTTAACTGGTGGCTTTCTCTCCTTTGCCCAGTGTGCTGGAGCCCCAAAGGAAAGCAGCTGGCAGTGGGGAAACAGAACGGAACGGTGGTCCAGTACCTCCCGGTGAGCCTTGCTTGGATTTCCGAACGGTTCTTACGGAAGCTCTCTCCTGTTGGAGGGTGGTTTGGGGTGTCTGGTGTTTTTTTCAATTGAAATGTTAGTTATGCTCATGGCAACAGAGTCCTCAGTACACAAGTGAATGCAGGAAAAAGTGGAGTGTCCCCTCCCATCCATGGTCCATCTTCCAGGGCATCCTTCCTTCTGCCTAGTCATAGAACTTTCTGGATGCTCATCTAGATAGTCTATGTGTGCGTGCATTACTTTTGTTTTGCTTTTTAAATAAAATGTAATCATATTTGCACAAACTTCCCCGACTTTATGTTCCCAATTCACGCCACAAAAACAGAGCTGCAGGGGGAAGGAGCTGGTGAAAGGCTATAGCTGTAATTCGGGAGCACTGGGGTCAAAGCACCATGTTTGTCTTCTAGCTGAGTCCATCTGGAAGGTTCCGTCTCTAACTGCAGGTGACAGAGACAGTGATGCTGTATAGTTGCGTGTGCGCTGTCTCCTCCTGTGCCTGTGGGTTTCTGAGATAATGCTCACCATTGTTGGTTTGGGGATTAATTCATTTGACACTATTTTTTCAAATCTCTTTCAGACTCTGCAGGAAAAAAAAGTCATTCCTTGTCCTCCATTTTATGAGTCAGATCATCCTGTCCGAGGTAACTCATCTGCTTTTTGGGGGGCTGACCCTCAGTAAAGTGCTGTCTGCACTGCAGACATTTAAATCACGTGCTGTACTGCATGCCACTCAGGAGAGCGTTGGTGCCTCCTCTCTGAACACTTCCTGTCACTCGGTGAGGCAGTGATCTGGTGGACACCGTGTCTCCTGACAGATGGCTTAAGTGGATCTTGATTTTTCACATTAGAATTGTTCACCATTTCCCTGATAGAATCCACCAGGGGGAAAAAAAGTACCACTTTGGGTGAATTTGGGCTCCAGTTAATGAAATCTAGCCCTTAAAGCTGTAGTAGTTGGGTTTCTTATCCAGAAGATGTAACTGGGTAACATACAGAGCTGCTCAGACAAGGAGCATGTGTCTCAGTTCTAGACGTGCTGTGGATCGGGACCTACGTCTTCACCATCGTGTATGCCGCCGCCGATGGGACCCTGGAGACGTCTCCGGACGTGGTGATGGCTCTGCTCCCGGTGCGTATGGCAGAGGCTGGCTGACCTTTGCGTCTTGTCGTAAAGTTTGAGGCTCAGGTTTGAGGTCTCTTACTTGTGATGGTGCAGCTGCAGGTGCGCCATTGGCCCGGGGACCAAAGTTATGGCCCAGTGGTAAGCATTGGTGCCACCATTATGATGGCTAAGGTGTTCTGGCTACAGTGTCACTGGTTGGTAGGAATTTTTCAGCTTCAGTGTAATCTTATGGGACCACCATCGTAATGTGTGGTCTGTTGTTTGAAGTGTCTTGATGCAACTCATGAGTGTATTAAATGTATTCCTTATTTCAGGATATTAGGATTTCTTTTTCCGGGGATTATCTTAACACTAGGATGTATTTAGTGAGGGCTCGCTTTCTTTGTACTGGGCTAACCGTTCCATGTATCATTTCGTTTCACATGTACAACAGCCTTTGATGTTGTTTAGTAGATATGTTATATGGACGAGAAGACGGAGAATCAGAGGTTGAGCAATCTGTCCTGTGACAGGCAGTTGGAGTTCAGTTTGGTTGGCGGCCATCAGTCTTGTTCCCTTTATTACACGGTGCTGCCTGTATATCGTGGCTGTACATTTGGACATGGGTTTTTTGAGCAAATTTCCTCATAAAACTTAAATGGCTTCTCATTTGAGAGCCATTCACTGTGTAGGACCAAGGGAAAGCCGCACCTGAGAGTTCTCATTCTGTTTGTTGTAGAAAAAAGATGAAAAGCACCCAGAGGTGTTCGTGAACTTCATGGAGCCCTGCTACGGCTGCTGCACGGAGAGGCAGCACCACTACTACCTCAGTCACGTGGAGGAATGGTGAGCCGCTGGCCAGGACGCCCTCCTCCTCCTCCTCCCTCCCCACCCCCCCACCCCCCCTGCAGCTCTCTCCGAGGCACTTCCTCGCTCTGCAGTTGTCTGTGTAAGAGGAAAGCAGAGGCTGAGGGGCCATGAGCCTATTTGCAGCTGATGCTAGTGAATGCCTTTCCGGCTCCTCCTCATTTCCCAGCCTTGAATTCTTTAGCTAAGTATATGCTAATCTTAAAAACCCCTTTTCTTAACAGCCCAGTGGCAGTTTGTGAAAATACTGAGATTCAAGGTGCATATGAAAAGTCGCCCTTGAACACAGGCTAGTGTCGCTCAGTGGATAGAGTGTCAGCCAGCGCACCGAAGGGTCTCAGGTTCAATACCCAGTCAAGGCCACGTATCTGGGTTGCAGGTTCAGTCTTTGCCCTGTTGGGGGCCCGTGCAAGAGGCAACCAATCGATGTTCCTCTCCCCACCCCCTTTCCTACTCTCTCTCAAAATCAGCGGGGAAAGTATGTTCAGGTGAAATTAACAAAGAAAGACGGGCCGCCCTCTGGGAGGTGCCCTGGAGAGAGGGCTGAAGCCAGCTGCCTCTCCCTCTGCCGGGTTGCTCCGTCCGGAGGACTGAGTGCTCACGGGATTCCCGCTGATTCTGCGCGGCTCGCCCTTGTCTTAGGTCAGTAGGTAGTTTGCCAAGAATCCAGGGATGTGTCCTGTGAGCTGAGGGTCAAGATTTACATCTGAGAATCTCACGTTCTTCAGCCATAGAAACTGCTTTCCTCCTCGCCACCCCCAGGCGGTCCTCAGAGACGCGTCCGCGGGCTCAGGCGGGGCTGGCGTTGCCCTGTGTTTTAACGTCGCGGTCTTCTGGTCTGTTCTCTGCAGGGATTTGGTGCTGGCGGCATCGGCGGCCTCCACAGAAGTCAGCATCCTCGCCCGGCAGAGCGACCAGGTAATTCCTCTCGATTGTCATTCCGGGGAGACTTGTGAGAAAGATGGTGGAGGAATTAATTACTATTCGGATAAGAATTAATGAGAGCACATCCCTTTTAATGAGCTCCCGGTGAGAGCAGAGCTTAAATGACCTTGGACATGGCACTGGACAAACACAGGTGTCAGAATTAGTTCTTCGTCGTCATAGGAAGCGCTCTGTTCTAGGATCCGTCCGCGGCGTGTGGGTCAGACGTCTGTATAATCGACCGCCAACAGGAGTGTGCCTGGTGTATAGGAGGGTTCTCCTGCCGTGTTCTGTTTTACCAGCGTTTTCCTTCCTGTTACTAACCCTGCCCCTTCTGCTCAGTGGACTGTAACCCATCCTGGGGAAAGCAGGAGGAGCTTGCGGTCCTACCAAACTGTCACTCACCAGGAGCTGAGAACCCACTTCCTCCTCTCCTTTGCCCTCCTGGCGGGCAGCAGCGGGGCTGGTGGCAGCCGATGGGGAGGCAGGCACCACAGAGGAGACGTGATGAAAGGGAAACGCTTTTTCAGACTCTGCCTTGAGCTTTAAAATGTTTTGTGCACCCACACGCACATACTTATGGCTCTTCTCCCACTCGGCATCTGTCCATCACTGGCTGGCAGGCTCTCGCTGTAAGTGCATGGTTGTCAGTGTCAAGGTGGGCCACTTTGGGGTCATAGGTCAGAGTTCAGTTTACTCTTGGATTGACTTCAGTAATAATTTCCTGATAGACAAATATTTTATGTATTCACACATTAGAAATACACTATTTTCTTTGCTTTTTATCAAATAAGTTATGTACACGGAGCAGGGCTTATAAATGAGGAAATCGCCCTGCCTCTCCCCATCTGGGTCCAGTTTTCTCTCGAGGGGACCATTTGAACCTGGGAGTGCTTCCTGCTAATGACTACCTCCTGATTCCTAGTAATGGCTTGCTTTCTCACGAGTCATTCCTGATTAGTTTTAGGCCTTCCTGGCTGGGAAGGCAGGTGAGGCTTTAGCTCACATACAGCTTTCAGACCCCCTTCTTCCTCTTGGGAGGGTTACAGCGCCATTTTAGCTTCTTCTGGTACTACCTCTGTCACTGGCATGTCACCCTCATTTCTGATGCTGCACCACACACCGTACCTCCTGATCTCCACTTTGTGAGTGTCTCAGCAGCCCAGCCTTGCCTTGAGCTCCTTTCCCTCCCCCACTTCCGGCTCTTCCATGTGTCTTTCACAGTACGCGCTGTCACTGCTTTGTGGTCCGTAATGATTAAGTCTTTGTCTACAGATTGTTTTTCAAAGTCGAAGTCCTTTTTGTTCACATTATTATAAACGCGAGTGTCGTTCATGCCGTAGCTAAGTCACGGAACGTGGTTATATTCCCTTGCTGGACAGCTTGTTTTTCTCGGTCACACATTGAACACTCTTCCCTTTGATTGTGTTGCCAGTTTGGTCAGTGCAGAAAGTCAGACAAAGTGTGAGTGGTTTTTAAAATCAGAGGTCATCTGTTGGGAGGAACAGAGCCACTCATGCAAACCTAAGGAAAGGGGGAGTTTTTGGAAAGTCTTAGTGGGTTCTCAGAGCGGGTGGATGGACGCATGGGGGGGCACTCACACCGGAACTGGGAAGACGAGAACTAAGGTTACCTTGTCTATGGGCCAATGAGCACAGCGTCTCCCCAACTGTATAGGTTTCCTCCGCCACGCTGCAGGAGGGGTCAGCGGGGTCCTGGCCGCAATCCCGGGCCCCAGGAGCAGGCGTGACTGGCGGGGTGCAGCGATCGGGTTTACCCGGCCAGCTCGGGGTTCTGCCTGGCTGGGGTGGGCAGTAGGCCCTCTTTATGCACAGGTGGGGACTTGGTGCCCCAGACGCAGAGGGAAGGGCTGATTTGGAAAATTAACCTCTGCGTCATGGGATAGTCATGGCTTTAGACTCTCCCCAGATTTCGGTCTCGGTCCCCACCTGAGCCTGCCCCAGCGAGCTGTCCTTTCTCTCACGTCTGCGCGGTGCTGGGAGGAGTCTGCGCAGAGCTCTGACCGCGTGCATCCTCTCTGCTCCTCTTTCCAGGTTAACTGGGAATCGTGGCTCCTGGAGGATTCCAGTCGAGCTGAACTGCCTGTGACGGACAAGAATGACGACTCCTTGCCTATGGGCGTGGCCATAGACTACACTAACCAGGTGGAAATTGCCATCAGTAAGTGTCGCCTTACGTCGCTCAGCGCCTCCTTTCTGACTCTGGTTTACATTTAAGTCCAGTTCTCCATGTTCCTGGCGGAACCTGCTCTGCTGGGCACTGTGAACTGGGAGCACATTGCTCCCTGAAGCACATGTGACAGCACTGAACACTTATATCATGGACACTTAGGGGAGAGACCGAGGCCAGACACTCTCGCATCTGCCTGTATCTTTAAACTCCAGAACATGGCGGAAGTCTAATATACCCGGAGTTGCGGTTTTATTTCTCTGCCCATGCCAGTTCCCCAGTGACCTGCCCAGGGGCAGTGCCCTAGGCCGCTTCTGTGGAGCAGCCCTTGGTTTGAAGGCCCGGATTGGAGAATGGAGGCCTCAGGTGCGTGGCCTCTGGACTGGGCCTAAGTGGGTGTCCGCGTGGAACGGGTAGAGCTGGGTAGAGCTGGGCAGAGCTGCAGTCCCGGGACCGTGCAAGTACAAGTGCAGCAAAGCCGTATTCTTTGGTGCTGCAATTAGAGGGGGTCCCCGTCAGGCACCTCGATGTTCCTCATCCTTTCCTGGGTCAGGTTATTGGTGTGATTAGCTCTCTCTTCTTCTTTTTTTTTTTAAATATATTTTATTGATTTTTCACAGAGTGGGAGGGAGAGGGATAGAGAGTTAGAAACATTGATGAGAGAGAAACATCAATCAGCTGCCTCCTGCACACCCCCCACTGGGGATATGCCCACACCCAAGTCACATGCCCTTGACCAGAATCAAACCAGGGACCCTTCATTCCGCAGGCCGACACTCTATCCACTGAGCCAAACTGGTCAGGGCGTGATTAGCTCTTTTACTCCAATTCTCTTAAAGTCTTACTTGACAAGATAAGTGCTTGGGATTCAGCTGTGAGTGAGTACTCTGTGTTTTCCAAAGAGTCTGGTCTCATTTTTCTACCTAACTGCCACTTCCTGGAGACCCCGTCTTGGTCAGGGGAGCGCTGACCCTGCCTCCCGACACCCAGGCCCTCGGGAAACCCAGGGAGCTCAGGAGAGGCCACACTGCACCCGGACGGCCGGGCCTCCAGGCGGGCCCCGCGGACGGGGCCACGGAGGAGGAGCCTCAGGCGGACTGCAGACGGGCCAGCTGACCGGCAGCGGCTCTGGGAGGGTGGCTGGGAGACAGCGGTGGAGACCTGGACCGAGGGCGCTGCTGGAGCTGTGGCAGCCAGCCCCTCTGGCTCGGGCTATCATTCCCTCTTCCTTCACTTCTGTCTTCTTGTTCACAGCTGATGAGAAGACGCTCCCGCCGGCTCCGGTTCTTCTGTTACTCTCGACGGATGGTGTGCTCTGTCCATTTTACATGATCAACCAGAACCCCGGGGTGCGGTCCCTCATCAAGACCCTGGAGCCGCTCCCGTTGGAGGGGGAGCGCCAGCCCAGGTCGTCAGGTAGGTCTCCCCTCTGCCAGAAAGGGGCGCCATGGGCCGGTGCAGGGCTCTTCCCCCGGAGGGAAGTACGTCAGATTATAGTTATCTCGGGACAGTCATCCTTACTGCGTCGGGGACTCATTTTTTCTTAGAATAAACATGCACACACTTGCCTTCCCTCACTCACGAGCTGTATTCTCCAACCTGTACTTCCCTTTAGAGCAGTGGTTCTCAACCTTCCTAAGGCCGCGACCCTTGCATACAGTTCCTCATGTGATGGTGACCCCCAACCATGAAATTTTGCTACTGTGATGCATCTTGATGTAAATAACTGCATCTTCCGATGGTCTTAGGCGACCCCTGTGAAAGGGTCGTTCAACCCCCAAAGGGGTCTCGACCCACAGGTTGAGAACCGCTGCTTTAGAGGAAAAGGAATTTCGGACAGATGGGCCCCATCAGGCAGTTTACCAACAATAGCCTGTAGTAGGACTGTACAGCGTATGGTTAGAATGCTAAGGGCAGGTTTAATCGAGAGAGATTGCTTATATAAACGATTGTACATTCATACATTGAGTGCCTTGTAACTATTGAGAATGATATGTATGGACAAGGAAGGAGTTAGTGGAATATATCATAAAAAGCACTATATACTGCATGACTCCTTTTTTATGAGGAAAAATGTGTACATAAAAACACTTGGAAAGATTGTTCTTTAAAATAAAAATAGTGGTTATTTCTGGTGTGGGAACAGGGTCATTTTCTTTTTTTTTTATATTTCATTTTCAGGTTTGTTTTTTTCCTCTTTAAAACTCCTAATTAAGCGATATGTGTTTATTGGAGCAAAATTAGAAAATACAGAGGCAGGATAATTAAGAGCCCATTATTAAGCAGTAGCATTTAGTATATATATTTTTCGTGAGCATAAATGCACACATGTAAATGCTAATTTGTATTTTCACATTTTTCACAATGCAGCTGTATCACTTCTGAGAACAAAATATAAAACATTTTCAAAGGAGATTGTTTCCTATTTTGAAATTGTGCTAATATTTCTCTTTTTGGATGCTGTGATTATATAACTTTTAAAAATTGCTCTCCAAGTGTGTCTAAAAATGCTTATAATGTAGCCAATTTTGTATCTAAGAAAAAGTGTAAGGACCCGGTGGGTTGGGTCAGGTTGACAGAGCTTTTAGTGTATTCCCTTGATGCTTCCGGATGCAGGCTGAGTTGTCCATCATCAGTGGAGCCAGATGTGTGGCTCCTACCTGTTAGCAGTGAGACCCCGAGTAATAACCCAGCTGGCCTGTTAGACTGTGCCAGCATCCTTGTGTTGGGGCACCTCATTGGCTGCAGTGTGTGTGCTGAACTGTTCCCTCTAAGGGGTCCTGAGTACCATGAACTGCCTGCCCCCGCTTGCCCGGTCTGCCTGTAACATGCAGTGCGCCCTGTGGAGGCAGGAGCTGTGTGTGGGGCAAGGTGTGTTTCTGGACACAGTTCAGTGTGAAGGACTTGGCTGTTAGCCCTGTAAACCCTGGGCACCGGCCAGAAACTCCCTCTCCCCAGCGGTAACGTGCTCAGGTGGTGGAAGGGAGCCCGGCAAGGGGGAAGGCCCGCCGGCTCCAGCCGCAGCCTGTTTGGGCTCAGAGGACAGTAGTGGTCCCGCCTGTCCCAGGGTCGCTGGGTTGAAAGATCAGTGGTACCAGTATGAGGTTTTCAAAGTTCGGTTTTATTTCCTGTGGAATAGACTTCTCATGGCCTACTGAGTATGCATAGCAGTGACTGACATTTATATGTGTGTCTTTGAAGAAGCGAGCTAGCTGTGCTGGTTCCATAGTTACTGTGTAAAAGAAGTATTAACAGGATAGATGTGCTTGCGCGATTATACTTTCAGAGAAGTGACCGTTCTGAAAATAGTGTTTTCATATTTGCATCCTAAGTGTTTCATTGCTTTAGACATGGTGAGTAAACTGTCTCAACAGGTTGGGAGACCAAGACCTGTTAATACAAAAGTATCGACAAAAAATAATGCTTTCTTATCTAGTTAGTTAATTTAGACAGTTCACAGGTTTATAGAAAGTTCAGAAAGTAGACATCATTTTAAACCTGCCTTTTGGGGTATTCTCTTTCAGTGTTTTTTCATAAGCATCTTTCTTTGTAGTTGTATTCATACTGTATATGTTATTGGAATGCAAGGTTATAACTTAAATTATAAGCATTTTCCAGACTCTTACATAATCTTATGATTCATTTAAAAGAGTGACTGTTTAATATTCCATTGAATTTTTTTTGCATTTGGGTTGTATAAATGTCTTTCATTTTTAAAATTTATTTTCATAGGCTTTATTCTTAGAAGTGAGTTTACTGGGTCCATTCTTTTATGAATTTTGAGACATAATGCTAAAATGTGTCCTAAGGGACTGCTAAATTAGATACATAGTAGTAGTAGTAAAAGATTTCAGATTCATTTTACCCTTCCTAACATAGGGTTATAGATATTTAATTTTTAGTGACTTAGATGACAGTGATTGGTCTCATTTAAATTTACATTTCTTTTATTAGAGAGATTAAATACTAGTATATTTACTTTTTGTGAATTCGTTTTCCAGCTTTTGTCTATTAGAGTCTTAAAATTTTCAAATCTCAGTTTGTATTCATTCTTGCTGCAGATTTTTTTAATTTACCATTTAGTTATGTAACTATCTTTTTATATAGTCAAATCTTAATACTTTTTGGTTCTTTGTTTTTTAAAAAATGTATTTTATTGACTTTTTACAGAAAGGAAGGGAGAGGAATAGAGAGTTAGAAACATCAATCAGCTGCCTCTTGCACACCTCCTGGTGGGCATGTACCCACAACCAAGGTACATGCTCTTGACTGGAATCGAACCTGGGACCTTTCAGTCCGCAGGCCAACGCTCTGTCCACTGAGCCAAACCTGTTAGGGCTGTGGTTCTTTTTAAAAAATATATTTTTATTGATTTCTGAGAGGCAGGGAGAAATAGAAACATTAATGATGCAAGAAAATTATTGATTAGCTGCCTCCTGCACACCTTCTGGGGATTGAGCCTGCAGCCTGGTCATATACCATGACCTCCTGGTTCATGGGTTGATGCTCAACCACTGAGCAACACCAGCCGGGCCTTTTTGTCATTTCTGAATTCATTAAGTTACCCTCTCAGAGACTAAACTCATTTTTGCCTCCTTTGTTGGAGATACAGTGTATTGTGCTTTTGTGGGTATTTTTATTCACCTGAGCTTGCTCTCAGTGACTGACAGGTAGAGATCGGAAGTACAGGCGTTCCTGATGGGACTGAAGCTTGCAGGATGCCTTGCCTTTCACAGTGAGAAGTGTCCTCTTTCTGTGTTACTCAGCTGGCATCCATGAAGTGCTGTTAGTCTGTCTTCCAAACCCTTCCGCTGGCCTTCTGTCACGTGGCCCTCTGCCGTTACCCTGCTAACTAACTCGTCCCTGCC
The DNA here is from genome assembly GCA_004026805.1 of Lasiurus borealis. Lineage (NCBI taxonomy): Eukaryota > Metazoa > Chordata > Mammalia > Chiroptera > Vespertilionidae > Lasiurus > Lasiurus borealis. The sequence goes on along the minus strand of PVJN01025503.1, from coordinate 13,651 downwards.
TTTCCCCGTCTCTTCGCCGCAGGAAGTATGCCCACGACCCCCACCTCGCCAGTCCCGCAGAAGCCCGAGCCCTCCGCGGCCGCAGCTCCTGCCTCCGGCCCGCCGACCCTGCCGGCTGCTCCCGCCGCCGCCTTCTCTCTGCTCTCTGGCGTGGGGGCCCCTGCCGGCTTCTCCTTTGGTGCTTCGTCCTTGAAATCGTCTGGCTCTGTGGCTGGGGAGCCCCCTCCGTACCCCAGCGGCTCTGACCCTTCCAAAGCGGCGGTGGGCTCCGGGGCAGCCGCCTTCTCGTTCGCGCCGCCTCCAGCCGCCCTGGCGCCCACCCCCGCCGCCTCTCCGATGGCCCCCGCAGCCGCTTCGTTCTCCTTCGGGTCGTCGGGGTTTAAGCCTGCCCTGGAAAGCACGCCGATGCCAAGTGCGCCCGCGCCCGGCCTTGGGTTGAAGCCCTCCTTCCCGCCCTCAGCCTCTGCTGCCAAGCTCAGCCTCGGCGACAAGTGAGTGGCCCTGGAGTTTGCTTTTCCCATAGGGGGGGTGGAAGTGCCCACGTTATTTCTGAAAACAGCTGCTGCGAGTGCAGCTACTCGGCGATTTTCCATGGGGGTTCTTATTGGTTCGTTTGCTTTTCATTTTTTTCAAAAGTAATACTAGCAGATGGCAAAATCCAAATAACAAAAGGTTTGCATTTCATTTGTGTCCAGAAGGGTCTCTTAGGTTTTTTTTATTATTATTAGAGGTTTATATTTAAATACTTCTTTGCTTCTGGAGCTTTCAAATGTAGGAGATAGCCCTTATTTAAAAAATGTAACCGTACTAAATATGTATTCTGTAGCGGAAGTGAATCTCTTGTCCACCCTTGACTCTGCGCTGTTTTCTACCGGCCGCCAGTGACTGGGTGAACTGTATTCCCATCGGACACAGTGACTCCTGCTTGGCAGCCTGTGGCTTCTCACTGCTCTCGAGTTCAGCCCAAACTTTGGAACTTGGTGTCCGGTTCCCTGCAGGCCTGGGTCCACCCGCTCACTCCTCTTAACTTTTTCTTCCTTATCTGCTCGTGGTGTTCTACCCAGTAGACTGGAAGCCTCTTGAACGAAGTGACTCCTTAGACCTCGGTGCCCTTCCCAAGACAGCCATCCGGTGTAAACACTCCCAGCACTCCCACACTCAACGGGATTCTAGTGGCTGTGGAGGTGTTGTTACCGCTGTTGTCACTGCGGTCACCGTTGTCACTGCTGATGACATTTTAATTTATCGTCCCAGTCATCTTTTGCTGGGTGTTAGATTGTCTACAGACGTTTGCTCTCTAGGTGAGACTTCCTGACAGTCCCCGTGGACTGAACATCCCGCAGAGGGTGACCCGCCTCCCTCTTCCTCCTTCACCCCTCAGAGGCTGTGATCACCCACAGCGGGTTCTCAGCAATGTTGTTGGGGAAAGAGGGTACTAAGCATAATTGAGTCCCACCCTTTTTGTTCTACTCAGCTTGATAGAATAGAAATACATCATATCCTAGAGACTTAGTTTTGTTTTCCTGTTAAGTATTTATTTGGTGTTTTTATTGACTTAACTCATTCCTAAATGTGCAGAAGATCAGATCAATGTTTCTTGCAGCTTTCATCTGTTATTTATTTATTATTTAAAAATATATATATATTTTATTGATTTTTTTTTTTTTACAGAGAGGACGGGAGAGGGATAGAGAGTTAGAAACATCAATGAGAGAAACATCAATCAGCTGCCTCCTGCACGCCCTCTTACTGGGGATGTGCCCGCAGCCAAGGTACATGCTTTTGACCGGAATTGAACCTGGGACCTTTCAGTCCGCAGGCCGACGCTCTATCCACTGAGCCAAACCGGTTTCAGCCAGCTTTCACCTGTTATAAAAAGTGGCTAAACACGTACCTTTCTCTAAGGCTAACGAGTATGGGTAGGAGGCTCTCCTTTGGTGCCTGCTCACGAGCAGCGTGGAGGAGTCTCCTGCAGGCTCTGCTGACGCGTGTGGGCTGCCGTTCTCAGGTTCACTGCCGTGGCCGCCTCTGCTCCTAACAGCGCACCCAGCACCCCCCCGATGCTGCCCTTCTCCGCCTCCAAGCCGGCTTCCTCCGGACCTCTCAGCCACCCCACGCCCCTCGCAGCATCATCCGGCTCGGGGTCAGCCAAGTCCTCCGCCTCCGCATCAGGTAGGTCTGGATGCCCGGCCCGAGAGCCGGTCCTGATTCTCAGCCTGGCCTCTGGCGGCAGTTGAGAAGCCAGCTAAGGCAGTTGGACTTCGTTCCTTTTTCACGCCGCCTGCATCGCACACTGCCGTGCTGTGCACACGCTCCGCTCTCTGCGTGGGGAGGGTTCGCAGTCGCCTCAGGGCTGCCACGCCTTCTCGGACGTTTCTCCCGTGCACTTGACACTTGATGATGCACGTTGTTGTCCAGCCCTGGTCTCCCCGGGGAGCCGGCCCCTGTGGAGCCTGCCAGAACAGAACAGTTCTTTAAGCCTCGGTGGCTGTCACACCATTGCCTGTAGTGGCTGTCTCGAATTTTCACACTCAGCCCTACTGTAAGCAGATTTATTATGTCTTGATCATAGTGGAAATAATTATAACCAGATTGAATTGAAGTGCATTGTGAAACTCCATGTGCAAATTATCTTTTTTTCCTATCAAACCTGCAGAAATGTTGCAGAAATTATATAATGAATACTATAGCCTTCCACAAAATTCAACACTTGCGAACATTGTGCACCATTTGTTTTAATACATTTTTCCCTAAAACCTTTGAGAGTTCGTTACAACGTGAAACACTTCACATCTAAGGACTTCAGTATATCTACTAAGAACAAGGGCACACAGTCCATTGTCACCGCAGGAAATGGAACAATAATCTTCCCCATGTGCACATTTCCACGGTTAGCCCATAATGGAGCCAGTCAGGGACCACAGTATATTCCAGCTGGTCTCATTCTCAGCCTCACACACTGGCCACCTCTGTCTTCACAGCACTGACATTTCGGAAAAGGTCAGGCCGGTAGGCTTGTGGACGGTCCCTCACTTGGGACCTGGCTGTCCTGTATGATGGGGTTCAGGTTAAGCGTTTTGAGCAGTAACACCATGTGATTGGTTTGTCCTGATCTCCTTTGGTCCACTGGTTAAGGTGGTGTTTGCCAGACCCGTCTCAGTTTTAACTTGGTTATTGTCATGAATGCCAGTGGCAGTGCCTAGCCAGACACCGTGGTACCATTTGGTGTTCGTGTGATGGGAATACTTTTGGTAACTGTCAGGCAGGCATTGAGCTGTGAAATGCCTGCAATCACCTCTCCACCTGCTGCTCAGAGAAAGTCTGCCAGTCCCTCACGCTGGGGCTCGTCCTGAGGCTCTGACGGCATCGCGTAACCCCAGCCTTCAGAGGCCTGGCCTCGGTCTTCCCGCGTCTCTGTGGGTTGGGAGAGAAAACTGGGATCTTAGTGACATTTACTCTGTCACTTTCTGCTGCTCATCTGTTGTCGGAGGAGAGGGCGCTGGTGATGGGGCAGTGGCGGAGTAAAGCTGGCTGTTTCAACCGACGTCTCCTTCTGACAGGGCGATCTCACGGCGGCCCCGGCCCGGTGCCCTCACTGGGGCAGAAGTCGCCCAGGATAACCGCTCCGGTGGCCAAGACGGCCTCGCCCCAGGTACGTGAACCTCGCCTGCAATCCCGTGCTTGTCATTTACTGCCCCTGCGGACAGGTTTGTAAAACGGGTTATTGTGTTTTAGAATTTGCACTTTTGCAAGCGTTCTTAGGACTATGTGGTGGGAAATATGTGAGTTTTGAATATTTGTAATGTGTGCTCTGTGCTCACCTGACAAATGTATCTCAGCTCCAGAGTGTGCGTCATTTCCTCTGCTGGTTCCTGAGTTTATTCGGGAACTGATGCTCTCCGTTTGTCGTCGTCTCTTGTCTGAAAATCCTGTGGCATCTGATTTTTCTCTTCCTCTCAAAGTAATCAAGTCTATCCAGTGCCCCCTTTCCTCACCATCTCGGTTGATTTTACTTATTTAACTTTTATTGACATGCGATGCACATAGGGAAAAGGGTACTCATGCGGGACACACGTGCTTGAGTGAATTGTCACCAGCTGGCTCCACCTGGGTAACCAGCACTCAGACTGAGAAATGGCACATGACCAGCACCCCAGAATGCCCCTCGTCTGTGCCTTCTAGAAGCCACCTTACCAAAGGGGGTCAGCTGTCATAACTCTGACAGTACAGCTTAGCCTAGCCTGTGTGTAGCTTCCCCTTCACTCCGGGTCTCAGGTCAGAGGCAGCGCTCTCTGGCCCATCTCTCCTCCAGCATCCCCCTTTCATTCTCTCTATCTGTCCCTGCTTCCTGTTCCAGTCACTTCCACCAGCTGACAGGGACCTGATTCGTTTACTTTTTATTATCTGTTTTATCCCAGTAGAAGAGACATTCCTGAGAGTAGGGATCTATTTATCTTGTGAACCTCTTCTCTGCTGTCTGAGCTTGCCTGCTGCCAAGCAGGTACCCGGTACATACGGGCTCCAGGGAATGAATGACAGGACGGTGGCTGTTACCAGAGTAGCGCCCCCTGTGATAGGCAGGGGACCCACTTCTCAAGAAGCCATGCTTGGAGTATGGGGCACATTTTCAACAGTTTGCCTTCCCTTTCAGGCCAAATCACTTCCGACTCCTGCGGCAGAGAAGCAGGGCCATCAGTGGAAGGAGACAGACCCCGTAATAGTCGGAATTGGCGAGGAGGTAAAATCCTGCATGTTTTTCCCAAAGCCGTGCAGACTCCACCTGGCTGGTCCACTCCGGCTTTGAGCCTGGGAGTGTCCCAAGAGCCTTAGCTGTCAGTGAGCCCCGTAGCCGTGACATCACCGCTGTGCCCTTCGCCCTGAGAAGTGTCCTTGTGTGTGGCTTCTGCAGATCGCGCACTTCCAGAAGGAGCTGGAGGAGCTGAAAGCGCGCACTGCGAAAGCCTGCTTCCAGGTGGGCACCCCGGAGGAGATGAAGATGCTGCGGACCGAGTCGGACGACCTGCACGGCTTTCTCCTGGAGATCAAGGAGACCACAGAGGTTCGTGTTGGTGCTGGTCTTCCGCAGGCGATCGCACTGCTAACATCGTGCTCCTAGTCCTCCGCGGGCCTGTGTGCTTTTTCTTCAAGGTCCACCAGTGTTTCTTACTTACCGTGTGTGAGTCGTTCACGAGGAATGCCCAAGTTCAGATTCTGCCGTTAGCACCTAATGAACTAGATGACTTTGGGCAAGTTCATCTGGCTGCTCTGCTTTCGTTTTCTCGTGGGAAGTGGGATGCCAGTCGTTTCTACCCATTGACACATACGAGGCCCTCTGTAAAAGTGCCCGTTGTCGGTTTAGGCAGTACAGTGTTGGAAAATAGACTTTGGAGTGTTTGAAAGGGGAAGTTCTCCAAGTGTTCCAGTGACTGTCTTCAGTAAGATTACAGCTACTGTTAATACTCTCTGACTTTTCACTCGTTAGAAATGGTTTCTTCTTTTTAAAAAAAAAAAATTGTATTTTATTGATTTCAGAGAGGAAGGGAGAGTGAGAGAGAGAAATATCAGTGATAAGAATTATTGATTGGCTGCCTCATGCACGCCCCCTACTGGGATCAAACTGTAACCTCCTGGTTCATAGATTTATGTTCAACCACTGAGCCACGCCAGCCAAGCAGAAATGGTTTCTTAATGAGAAGAAAAATAATTTTTAAATGAATATTGATTGGTAGACTAAAAAAGAGAAAAAAGAGAAAAAAAGTTGCCCTAGCCAGTTTGGATCAGTGGTTGGAGCATCAGCCCATGGACTGAAGGGTCCCGGGTTTGATTCTGGTCAAGGACACATACTTCTGTTACAGGCTCGTTCCCTCGTCCCTGTCAGGGCACATGCGGGAGGCATCGAATCAATATGCCTCTTTTACATCAGTGTTTCTCTCTCCCTTTCACTCTCTCTAAAAATCAATGGGGAAAATACCCTCGGATGAAGATTAACAATAACGCAAAATTACAAGGGAAAAAAAAGAGCATTGATATCTTGCTCTAAGCAGTGGAATTCTTTTTTTGCCTGACTTTTAACTGTATTCAGATGCTCACCATGGTAACTATTTGAGAAGCACCACCTTCCTTGGTCCAGAACAGAGAGGTTACTTTCTTAGAAATACACTTCTTGTATCAGTACATCCTTATTCCTCTCACAGTCTCTTCATGGCGATATAAGCACCCTGAAAACAACCCTGCTTGAGGGCTTTGCTGGGGTGGAAGAAGCCAGAGAGCAGAGCGAGAGGAACCGCGACTCGGGCTACCTGCACCTGCTCTACAGGAGGCCCCTGGACCCCCGGAGCGAGGCGCAGCTCCAGGTAGGAGCCCGCAGAGCACGCTGGCAGCGGGCCGTCCGCCCTCTCCTCCTCCTATTGGCATGGGTTTGGGGACTGTCCTCTGAAGTGGCTCACTTCTGTGACTCATGTACCTGCTCCCCAGAGACGTCCTTAACTGATAGAGAAAACGGGACTCTTCCACGCGTGCTTTTTGAATTAAACCGAAATAGAATTCTTAATTAAACCTTCTGCCTGGTAGAAAGTGCGCTGTTGAAAAGATACGTTTTGAAATCAAGTCATGAATAATAACCATTAAAGTGGCAACTACGCGTTGAGCAGCAGGTACTCGGCGGGCTGTTTTTACACATTATTTCTGGCCTTTAAAAGCCGCTGCTCTGTGGGACCTCCGCTCCCAGTGGACAGTGAGGAAGGGGAGCCACAGGCGGAGGAGCTGCCCAGGGCAGGGGGGTGGTCGGCGTGGAGCCAGAATCGCCACCTCCCCTTGCTTTCCTGTGTGCCATCACTTAGCAACGCTGCTTTTCTCATTGGTTGTTAGTTATTATCATCATTCTCTATCTTCGTGAAATCTGGGTTTTGTTCTCAGCTTTCAGTTTATTCCAAACTATTGTAGCATAAGCTTGGTGGGGTCGTCCCCACTTCCTTGCATCTGCCTAGAATCCCTGTAAAAGTGGGGCACAGAGAGCAGTGCTGGTCGTGCTCACCCAGCACGTGAGGGTCTAGGAGTGAGAAACCCCCTCCTGCCCAGAAACCCGCCGCCCACCCGCCCCACGTGATACACTTTCTGACAGCAGGAAAAGGAAAGACAGTCCCTCCGCCCAGAAAGGTGGGCACCCTGGCTGTGCCCAGCCCTGTGGGCTCCCTGGATGCTCCTCCATGGTGGGCGCTAGCCCTCCCAGCAAGGGGTGCCAGCCAGGGCCTGCACTCTTTCCCCAGTGACACTGCTTCCTGCTGCCTGTCACCTCTCGCTGTGTCCAAACTGAAAGGAAAGCAGACGCCCATTCAGAAAGAAGTCACTATCTTTTCACAGTGCGAAATAGGTCCCACTCGCTAGCATGTATATAGGCCTGCAATAATTTTCTTTACATGTTGATCCAGCGTTAACCTTCATGCTATACAACTTAAGAAAGAAATGTCCCGGAAGTACCCAAGTCTCGCCACTAGTAGGCGCTGGACCCTTGAGCCTGGACACTCAGAGCCTGTGCTCTTGACCCGACACTGACGTACAGCCCCCCAGCTGGCTGCGTGGCAGCGGGGAAGATGCACACGGATGCAGCGTGGAATAGTTCCTGCGGGGTGACAGACAGGGGAGCAGCTAAGCCACAGAGCAGTGTTTGTGACAGGGCTCGTAAGAGGCGTGGGTGTTGGGAGAGATGCTGTCGGGAGAGCACTCGGGGCCAATCACGGAGGTCTCGTTGCCCCGCGAGTTCAGAGAGGCGTTGGCTGAAATTTATATTCGATGCTGAGGTTACTGCTCCTTCCTGAGCCGGCTTGACTCTCTCTGAATGGCATTTCCTCTTTGTCATGGGGACACACGCCCTTCCCCAAGAATAAGTTTAAGCTACGTTCAAACACGTAGGACCTTTGGACAGGTGCAGAGAGTTTTCCCTGTGCATGCGCATTGCCTTCATTTGCTGGCACCTGTAATGGACTGCTTCGTCTTCATTGTTCATTTTTTGAAAGTCAAGTTGGTTAGCATGTAGGTTAACATTGGATCAAAATTTAAAGAAAATTATTGCAGGCCTAAAATAAGTTCATAGATAAGAATTTTCATACAGTTTCAAGTGTTGATGCTATTTGTTTGTTTGTTTTGGCTAAGAAATGAAATTTTCTCAATTGGTGAGATGACTTCTGTGCTCAGAATAAATTGGTTCAGAATTCTTCGCAGCGCTGTTGTGTAGGATAATTGTGTCTCCCGTGCAGTTAATTTCATGGGCGGGAGAGCAGAGCGCAGTGGAAAATTCCTAGGCCGGGCTGAGGCTCTTCAGAGGAACTGAAAACTGAGAACCAAGCAAGAACTAGTTCCCTGGAGGCCTGGCCGACACCCGTTCTGTCTGTTTCTTACCCCACCCCTGTCACACCCTCAGAAAGGCCGAGTTTCTGGGTTTCATCTGGATTGCAATGTTCTGATGATTGTGTTAGAACCGAGTTTGTTTTCTTTGTTCGTTATGGTTCCCAATATAACAATAACTGGAAATTATTTTTATTGTTTGGATACATCTTTCTCCAAGCTACTGGAAAACGGAGTCCTTTTCTTTTCTGGTAGGAAATTCGGCGCCTTCATCAGTATGTGAAGTTCGCTGTTCAAGATGTGAATGATGTCCTAGACCTGGAGTGGGACCAGCATTTGGAACAAAAGAGAAAACAAAAGTGAGTGAGGTCCCATCCCCCATGGCGGCAGGAGGCGGTGCTGCTGCCTTTTCCAAAGATTTAGGAACATGGATAAACCCCTGAAATGTTCCGCTCCCAGATATTTGTTCTGCAGACACAATAGCGGTGCTCACAACTGTGCATCAGAGAATTTATATCGCAGCTCAGCTAGCTCGTGATGCGGACAAATTGGATTAACCCTGCTTACCCACCGCTTAGAGGAGGGGCTCAGAGTCTGGTCTCTCTCTTAATACAGACATATCCATGGACTAGATGTTCTCCAAATACCACATTGAAGATACGTTACGGGGAGTGTACAAGATGGTGATTATATAACTAGTAGAGGCCTGGTGTGTGCGTCTGTGCACTGCTGCGGTCCCTCAGCCTGGCCTGCACCCTCTCGCAATCCAGGACCCCTCAGGGGATGTTGGAGAGCGGGTTTTGGCCCGATCCCTGCAGGCCAGGCCTAGGGACACTACTGGTGCACAAATCCATGCACCAGGCCTCTAGTATGCATATAAGATCTTTAGGTAATCTCTTCCTCCCCCCCACCCTTCTCCCCTTCCCCCTGAGATTCATCACTCTGTTCCATGTTTCCTTCCCTGTGGTTTCTGCTCCTGCATTGAGCACTTGCCCTGCTATGGTCAGTGCGCATCATAGCTACCGGCTGGTCAGCCAGTTGATTACATATATATATGTGTGTGTGTGTGTGTGTATATATACACACACACACACACACACACATACACACACATACACATACATACACACACATACACAGTGGTACCTCGAGATACAAGTTTAATTCGTTCCGTAACCTTGAGGCGTGGGAAACTATGAGACGCTCGAGTCACGGTAAACTGGTGGGTCGTGTGCAGCTGGCCCATCCACACCATTACTCCTATCTCAAATGTTGCTCGTATTTCAAAGCAAAAATCGCTCGCTCGATGGCTCGTATCTCAAAAATCTCTTATGTTAGGGCACTCGTATCTCGAGGTATCACTGTATATCATTAGGTACAATATATGTAATTTGAAAAAGGTAAGACAAAATACTGGGTGATCTCAACATGGAGATAACATTGAAAAGAGGCTGGAAATTAATCCGACAATATAATCACAGGTACAGCTGCGAGATAGGGTTCAGAGGAGTTTTTTTTCTTTATACTCTTGTATACTCCAAGTTTTCTGTTTAAGGAAACATTCCTGATTAGTGTAACTAATTAGAACAAGAGGAATGATAACAAAGGTATGACAAGGAACAGAATGCAGTACACTGTAAGAATAGTCGAGTGCCAACCAGAAATTGGAAAAGCATGCCGAATCTGGTTTGGCTCAGTGAATAGAGCATCGGCCTGCGGACTGCAAGGTCCCAGGTTCGATTCCGGTCAGGGTCATGTATCTTGGCTGCAGGCACATCCTCAGTGGGGGGCGTGCAGGAAGTGGCTGATCAATGTCTCTCTCACATCAATGTTTCTAACTCCCTATCACTCTTCCTTCCTTTCTGTGAAAAATCAATAAAATATATTTTTTTAAAAAGAAATTAGAAATTAGAAAAGCAGATCAGCCCTCCCGAGCTCCATACTGAAACACCTAGAGGGATCAGTTGATTAGCCGTGTGGGAAACAAACTAAGTATAAAGCTGTGGGGTCACAGAATTTTAAGGGGAGCAGTCTGGGGGGAGGCCAGGAGCAGGGCCAGAATGTGCTTAAAGTTAAGTGAGCAGAATTGGATGCATTCTGTTGTGCCACCCGGAGAATGGCTTCGTGCCAGCCTGAGGAATCTGCTGGGAACATACTTAGGGAGATGGAGGTGACCGTTGGTCCCTCGGACACTGGGGAGGATTCAGGAGAGATTTCACAGCTCCCTCCTAGTTCTGAGTTCCGGTCAGCCACGTGGAGAGGGCGGCGTGACCGCAGGGTGCGGGGCCTGCTCTGCTCGACAGACATTTCCCTCTCAGAACGGGGAAGCGGGCTTGCTTCTCCTTTGTGGCAGCTCTGTGCTGTCCAATGTGCTTTATTTGTAACTCCCTTCATGCAGAGTTCAGAGTGAAGTCTACACAGCTGTCTAGCGTGTCTGCTTGCATCTTTCTATAAGTATTACCTGGTGTTTTTAAACATTTTTCTTGATCCCAGCTGTGTGACTCAGTGCTTGAGGGTCGACCTATGAACCAGGAGGTCACACACGGTCTGATTCCTGGTCCAGCACAGGCCCAGGTTGCAGACTCAATCCCCAGTGAGGGGCATGCAGGAGGCAGCCAATCCCTGATTCTCTCTCATCATTGATGATTCCATCTCTCCCTTCCTCTTTGAAGTAAAAAATACATTTTAAAATAAAAAATAATTTTCTTTTTATTTTGAACTAACCTGTCACCTGAAGGAAAGGGAGCCAGCCCTTCCTTGGTGCAGTCTCCGGGGTTGAGGGTTAGGGGGTGCTCCCCCCACTGATTGCTGGCAGCGTGTGGAGAGGACTGGCTCCCATCGGCTTTCGGGGCCTTTTCTTTTCAGTGACTGATTTACACACACAAGCAGCACATGTCCTGAGTATGTTGTTCAATAAATCTGTCCCCTGTGGTGGACACGTCCCCACCCTGTCTTCCCAGGGCCTCTGGGCTGTGCCGGTTGTGCCCGCAGGCCTGGCCTGCCTTGTGTTGTGTCCTCTTAGGCTTCCATCCCTTTTTATGTTCTGGTATTTCCCGATGCCTTTCATCCACTCGTGACTCTCTGGGTTAGTCTTTTCACTCCTATAGTTGTCTTTTCTTCTGTGGGAGGGTTCTTTTTTTTTTTTTTTTTTTTTAATTTTATTGATTTTGTACAGAGAGGAAGGGAGAGGGATAGAGAGTCAGAAACATTGATGAGAGAGAGAGACATCGATCAGCCACCTCCTGCACGCCCCCTACTGGGGATGTGCCCGCAACCGAGATATGTGCCCTTGACTGGAATCGAACCCGGGACTATTCAGTCCACTGAGCCACACCAGTTTTGGCTGTGGGAGGGTTCTTACTGAACCGCTCACCTTGAATTCTTTCTCATTGCCGGCCCCAGGCGCCTGCTTGTGCCAGAGCGAGAGACGCTGTTCAACACCCTGGCCAACAACCGGGAGATCATCAACCAGCAGCGGAAGAGGCTGAACGGCCTGGTGGACAGTCTGCAGCAGCTGCGGCTCTACAACCACGCTGCCCAGTGGCGCCTTCCCGCAGGGGCGCCCTCCCCGAGCAGCACGCACAGGTGGGAGCGCGGGGCTCTGAGCTGCCGGCACCCGGTCAAGGTGGCTGAGTGGATGGACTCATGTTGGGGAGCGCGGTGGACCGGCTTACAGTGGTGCAGATGTGGGTTTGAAAGTGATGCCGTCTGTCACCTCTGTGACCCTGGCAGGTGCCTCACCCTCTGATCCTCTGGTCCTTGGCTTAAAAAATGGGGATAGCAGTATATGCCTTCGGGGTTGTTGGGGAAAATTAAGTCTAGAAAGCCTCCAGTAGTGCGCTTAATGAACCAGGAGTTCAATAGGTAATAGCTGATGCTGGTAACAGTGTTGTCTTATTGAAAATAACTGGCAGGATGAGGTTGACATACTGGTTTCAGAGTTTAGGTTTGTCACTTTGCTTAAGTGGGGGGACTTTCAGACCCTCGCAGTTGGGCAGTTTACTTTTGACGTTTCCCGGGTGGTTTTGTGTTTCCCCTTTAAGCCAGCTGTGTAGTGTTCATTGCCTCTTCTGCTGAAGCTCTCTCAGTGCCCTTTCTGGGGTCGGGGGGCGAGGGAGGTATATGATGTTAAGGTGCCATCTCTGTCCTTTGCTATTGATCACATTGATTGGTCATATGGCCTGTTTCTGAATGGAGATGCTCATTTCTTACACTTACGTTTAAGACAATGCACGCCCAGCCCTCCGATTTCTCTGGTCACAGTTGGTTTCTATATGACGCTGTCCCATTCAGTTTTGACAGTGACCTGGAAAGCCTGCGCAATGCGTTGTTGAAAACCACCATAGAGTCTCACACCAAACCCTTGCCGAAAGTACCAGGTAAGCGCGTTCTTCCCAGTCCTTTAACCATTAGTTCTTTCTTCTGCTGACGAGGTGTTAAGCACTTACTGGCTCATGCATTTCTTGCAGCTAAACTGTCCCCCGTGAAGCAGGCCCAGCTGAGGAACTTCTTGGCCAAGAGGAAGACCCCGCCAGTGAGGTCCACTGCTCCAGGTACAGGGGCGGGCCTGGCACATGAGGGGGTCGGGCAGGGGGGTGTCTGTGTCCGTGTCTTTGGGTTCTGAAGAGGAGCTGGAGAAAAGTCCCTAGAACCTGTGTGGTCTGGATGCAGGAGCAGGAGCTGCGGCCAAGCAGCCGCGCGGTGCCTGTGGCTCTTCCTCCCTGTTTCTGCGGTCCTCGGACCCAGTGCCACTCCCCAAAGGTTTGGGGGCGCTGAGCTGGCTCCACGGTTCGCAGCCTCTGCTTTAGAAAGTTGACTTCCCTGATGGTGTGGGGTTTGAGGAAGATGGTATTTGACAAAAGGCTTCTTTTTTTTTTAAGAAGATAGAAATCCACTGATTAGGGAATGATGGCTAAAAACACTTGCTGAAAAAAAGCCATATAACCAGTGAATAAAACCTGTTTTTGCCATTAAATTACCTAGATAACCATGTTATACACAGCTTCAGGCATAGCGATGCTTGTCTCTGCTTTTCTTTTTGAAATTCTGTTTTGAGTTGAAACTGTTGGTTTTTTTTAATACCAACAGCAAATTATTTTTTGGGTAATTAAAATAGGACAGAAATTTAATCTTACTGTACCTCCATTTAATTTTTCTCTAACCATAAAGGTAAATCAGGGAAGGTAATCATCACAGGCAAGTGAAATCTTTTTAACAGTCATTTCCATTATCTAAACTACCTTCTCTTAGGAGATAATTGGAAAAATAGAACGAAGAATAAAAGTTACTCTTATCCCTCAACCCGAATATG
>PVJN01025502.1:0-34932 GCA_004026805.1 Lasiurus borealis | reverse complement strand
CAACCAAGAATACTCTATGCAAAGCTAACATTCAGAACTGAAGAGCAGATAAAGAGCTTCACAGATAAGAAAAAGCTAAAGGAGTTCATCAACTCCAAACCAGTATTATATGAAATGCTGAAAGGTACTCTTTTAGAAGAGGAAGAAGAAAAAGGTAAAAGCCAAAAAATTATGAACAACAAATACATATCTATCAACAAGTGAATCTAAAAATTAAGTGAATTAAAAATTTGATCCACAGAATAAACTGGTGAATATAATAGAATCAGGAGCACAGAAAGGGAGTGGACTGATCATTCTCAGGGGGAAAAGGGTGAGGGGTGTACAGGGAGAGACTGGACAAAATCATACACCTATGGATGAGATCAATGAGAGGGAGCTAAGGGCAGAGGGAGGAATGGGAGCTGGGTGGAGGGGTGCTATGGAGGGGGAAAAAGAGAAACAAATGTAATAATCTGAATAATAAAGATTTAATTAAAAAAAAAAAGAGATAGTACTAAAGAAAAAAAAAAAGCTAGCTCAGCCAGCAATGTGGATGTGCCCACAACCAAGGTATGTGCCTTCAGTCCCCAGACCAACGCTCTATCCACTGAACCAAACTGTCCAGGGCTCAGCACTATTTTTTAAAAAATATTTTTATTGATTTCAGAGAGGGATGGAGCCCATAATCCAGGCCTGTGCCCTGACCAGGAATTGAACCACAATCTCCTGGCTCATAGGTCGATGTTTAACCACTGAGCCATGCTGGCTGGACAATTCAGCACTATTTTTAGGATTTATCCATGTTGCCATGTGTATATTTTATCCTTACTTCAAATTCATTTCTAGTACTGTTCCCTTCATGTAACCTTGGGGAAAATCATCCGAGTCTTACTTTCCTCATCTATTAAATGGGATTGGAAGCTCCTGCCCCACTGAAGTCACAGAAGTGCAAACTTCATATGATTATAAAGACATTAAGGGTGTTATTTTACTAGTTGTGTGACAATGGGCATTTTACTTTAACCTCTCTGTGACTTAGTTTCTTTTTCTTTCTTTCTTTTTTTTGAAGATGGTATAGCGAAGGTAGAGATTTATTGAAGAACAAGTATAGACTCCAAAGTGTCAGGGGGATGTTAAATGGCACCATCAATAAATTCTACCTGATAGGGTCATGATGATTATATGATCTAATACACAAAAGGCTGTCCATACTGTGCCTGGCAGATAAGAGGAACTCACACAGAATGCTAGTATTGTTATGAAATGAGCTGGGGGGTGACAGTGCCACCAGTTCAAATCTAGTGGGTTCTTGTAGATTATTGCTGAGGATCCAGAGTGAATCAGTCAGGGTTACTTACGGTCCTCTGGGGAGACAAAAATAGCCAAAAGTTGTGACAGCATCGATGCTAAAGTACTGTAAGAGGGGATAAACAGTCCTTCCAGAAGCCAAGGGAAGGGATAATGCTCCTCCGCCTTCACCACAACCCTTCCTCCTTGCTCATCAGGCTGAGCAGCCCTACAGTCAGTTAAAACTGAACTCCTCCCACCCTTGCTCTCCACAGGATATATCCAATTGGTGTCCAAGTGCTTCCCAACAATCAGAAAAATTGGTCCCCTTCTTTCTCCTGCCCTACGTTCAGACTCTGATCAGCTCTTCCCTGAGTTATTCAACAACTTTTAAGACAATAAGATGGGCCTGCCTGGTATAGCTTAGTGGTTGAGTGTCAACCTATGAACCACGAGGTCACAGTTCAATTGCCAATGATAGCACATACTATGTGGGGCATGCAGGAACGAGCTGATCAATGATTTCTCTCATCATATATGTTTCTATACCTCTCTTGCTCTCCCTTCCTCTTTGAAATCAATATATTTAAAATAACATGTAAAATAAACATGTATATTCATTTATTTATTATATAACCAACAATATTCTCATAGAAAAAATTTAAAAATGCAAATAGATTAGAAAAATTTACATCTAATATCACTACTATTAAGCCTTATCTTTCTAGGTTTTCTCCTATGCCTATACATATTAATATATATTTATAAAAATAGGATACTCTAACTTTGTTTGGAAACCTATTTTTGTCCATTCATAGTAGCATGTTCTATACAGCTTCCTTTTTTCTTTTATTAATATATTTTTGTTGATTCCAAAGAGGGAGAGGGAGATAAAAACATCAATGATGAGAATCATTGATTGGCTGCCTCCTGCATGCCCCACATTGGTGATGGAGCCCACAACCTGGGTATGCGCCCTCGACTAGAATCGAACCAGAGACCCTTCAGTCCGAAGGTCGATGCTCTGTCCTCTGAGCCAAACCAGCCAGGGCTATACATCTTTCTTTTTTCCTTTTTGTACATTTTTTTCTTTTTCTATGATAATAAATGCACCCCTACATTGTTATTTTTATAGATGCTCAGTATTTAAGTTTATTCTCATTCTTCACTGTGATAAACAATATTGAGCAGGAATGAACACCTTTGTAGTAATGACACTGTGAACTTGTCCAGCCATTTCCTTGGGCCTAATTCCTATAAAAGGAATTGCTGAGTCAAAGGAAGTAATATAGCTCTAGCCAGTGTGGCTCAGTTGGTTGGGCATCATCCTGTGCACTGAAAGGTTGCCAGTTCAATTCCCAGTCAGGGCACTTGCCTGGGTTGCTGGTTCTATGCCAGGTTGGGATGCATGCAGGAGGCAACTGAGTGATGTCGAGGTTTCTCTTCTCTCTCTCCCCTTCTCTCTGAAATCAATAAAAACATTTAAAAAATAGTAAGTGGAACAACAAATCAATGTTTCTGTCTCCCTTCTTCACTTGCTAAAAACCCAATAAATATATTTTTAAAATGTGCTCTGCAGAAAAAGGTGCTTGGCTGGTCTTTGTGTTAAGTTTAGAGATGATGTGAATTAATAGTGACACCATATTCTACTTATATGCTTTTTAACTCCAACAAATCATGCATAGTCATTCATATGATAAGGTCTGGGGCTTGTTTAGAGAAAGATCCCACCTTAAGCTTCCTATGGGCAATGCATGGTGTACAGCAGTTTTTCCATTTAATAATCTGGATTATTTTTAATATATTTTTAGCCAGGCCAGTGTGGTTCAGTGACTGAGCATCAACCCATAAACAGGAGGTCACCAGTTCGATTCAGGCACATGTCCAGATTACCGGCTTGATCCCTAGTAGGGGCATGTAGGAGGTAGCCGATCAATAATTCTCTCTCATCATTGATGTTTCCTCTCTCCTCCCTTATTCTCTGAAATCAATAAAAACATATTTAAAATATATATATATATAAATATGTATATACATATCTATGTATATATTTTTTATTTGGATTAGTTTTTTATCTTGCTGTTTTCATAGCTACCTATGGCCCCACCAGGCATTTCCTGGAGAGGCTTCTGTATCTTGAAAACCAAGTTCAGACCTAGTAACTCCAGGCTTTGTCTTCTCAGTCAAAGCTAGCCCTGCAAAAGGGTATGATGTGTGGGCTGCTCAGCTTTTGGGGGGAAGATTCCTTCAAGAGGCTAACTCTTTGCCATTTTTGACCTCTTCTACCTGTTTGCTGGCACAGATACCTGGCACATGTTGGACCCCCAAGAAATGTTGGTGGTATAAATGAATAAACTTACACACTTTCAACTGCTTTCCTATTATATAAACTCATGACACATTAAAATGGGAATGTTCTCAATTGTCCTCTTTGAGGATAGGTCTTAATCATCTTTGGATCTCAAGCTGCTAGACAGTGGTCAGCAAAGACATTAGTTAAGAGAGCCAAATGTCCACAGACAATGATTGAAACTTCTTTTGAGAGCTGAAAACTGACTTCTGCACATGGGCCACCAAGTTTCAATTGCACTGTATGTGCGCCCCCCCGCATGTGGTATTTTGTGGAAGAGCCATTTGAGTATGGCCAAAGAGACACATGTGGCTCACGAGCCACAGTTTGCCGACCACTGTGCTAGCACATTCTAGGTCTTTTTTTAAATATATATTTTTATTGATTTTTTACAGAGAGGAAGGGAGAGGGATAGAGAGTTAGAAACATTGATGAGAGAGAACCACCAATCAGTTGCCTCCTGCACACCCCCCACTGGGGATGTGCTGCAACCAAGATACATGCCCTTGACCGGAATCGAACCAGGGACCTTTCAGTCCGCAGGCCAATGCTCTATCCACTGAGCCAAACCGGTTTCGGCTAGGTCTTTAGTTAAATTTATGTGGGCCACTGTTCATTTCATTCCCTCCGAAGGAGTGCTTCATTCAATCTCCACTTCAGCCAGGCTCTGGACTTGGAAATCTTAGCTGTCCTTGAAGTACCAGCTCAAAAATGCCACACCTTCCTGAGAAAAAAACCAATAACTGGTATTTTTTGCAAATTGTTTTTACACATACTAATCTTCAACCATTCAAATTAGGTATTAATGTTCCCACTTCACAGTTCAGGAAACAGAATTTCCCCAAGGTCAAACAGTAGTAAATGACAGAGCCAGAAATCAAACAAATGACCTTAAAGACATGTCCTAAGCCACCAAACTCTACAGAAGTATCTCGCTCTCTCTGCCCTACTTTCCTTTCAGTATAGGAGCTATCATGTCATCTGCAGATTTCCATCCTCTAGTGCAGCAGTTCTCAACCTGTGGGTCTCGACCCCTTTGGGGGTCGAACAACACTTTCACAGGGGTCGCCTAAGACCATCGGAAAACACAGATACGATTCCTAACAGTTGCAAAATTATAGTTATGAAGTAGCAACAAAAATAATTTTATGATTGGGGGTCACCACAACATGAGGAACTGTATTAAAGGGTCGAGGCATTAGAAAGGTTGAGAACCATTGCTCTAGTGGGCCAAGAGCTTCCTAATAAGCTTCTTTGTATTTCCAAGGCCTAAGCAGTCTAGACATTGGTTGGTGACCCATAAGCATATGTTCATTGACTTGTGGTCCTTGTTTCTGTGTCTAACATCCATACATACCAGACACACAGAATCAAGCAGACTCATTCCCCAATTAGAACTCGTCCTGCTCTCCCACTATGGGTGCATGTAACACAGGCCTTATAGTTCATTTTTCACGATTTATGTGCTAGTCCCTTTAAACTGGCAGCACCTCAAGGACAAATCTTACATGTGTACCATTGCTTTATACCAATTCTTGGCTTAGCAATGAGTTGCTAATAAATGTGAATACTGTTACCCCTCCCCCTCATCAGATGGGCTGCAGAAACTTCCAGGCACTACTCCCCAGACAAGCCGATCCAAAGTCCAGATATTGAGACTCAGGCCCTGGTCCGAGGGAACAGCCCAGCCAGGGCCCTCCCAGGCTGGGAAACGGGGTTTAATGTTTCAGCCTCTCCTGGCTTGGCCTTCGGGAGGGCTGTTGACCTGTCTGTCCCTCAGTCTCCCCTGGCTCTATGTCTCGGCCTCTTTGTCTCTGCTTGTTTCATTGTCTTAGTTCCTCTGCTTTTAGACCTGTTTCTCGGCAGGATCCTGGCCTTTTCTCACAGCTCCTCCGCCTCTGCTTCAATGACTTCCTCTCTCTCAGACTCTGGCGGCTCCGGCTATTTTCCTCTGCCGCTGCCTCTGAGCCTCCCTCAGCCTCAGCGTCTTCTCTGACTCAGTGCCCTTAGGTTACGACTTTGTGAGTCTCCGGCTCCGGGTCTCCATTCCGGCCGCAGGTCCGATTCTATCTGCCCTCCCCCCCTCCCCTCCCCGGAGGCGCCCCTGGAGGCCTCCGTCTCCGTCTCCGCCGCCCCCTCCTCACCCCTCCCCGCCCCCCCTCCCCACCCCCACCGCGGCCCTCGGCTTTCCAGACCGGCCCCGCTTTGTTTCTCGAGTCTCGGACCGGCCGGCTTTGTTTCCTGCGTCTCGGAGCCACGCCCCCGCCGTCGGAGGTCTCCGCCGCCCTTTGTCTGCCTGGGTCTGCCCCCACCCCTCCGCCGGCGGCAGTTGGGTCTCTTTGTCTCTCCGGCCCGGGTGGTGAGCGCCGACCGCCGACCCCGCAGGTCCACGCGGAGGGCCCGGCCCAGCGACAGTGGGAAGTCTCGGCTCATCACCAGCGCTGGCCCAGGAGGCACACGGTTAATACCACCGAGTTCGGCCCCGTCCTCGGCTCAGAGCAGCCCCTCCGCTGCACGCGGCCGCCCGCACGCCGCCTCCGAGCTCGGGCCGGCCGCGCGGCCGCCGCAGGCGCGCAGCTCCTCCGGGTCCTAGAGTGGCTCCGCGAGGCCCGCTCTTCCGCTTCCCGTCCCCGCCCCCGGCGGCCGCCCCGGGCCGCCCGGGCCGAGTCCCCTCCCCGTTGGACGCGGAGCCCGCATCCCAGAGCTGTCGGCGGCTCGGTCATCGAGCCTCATCCAGAGGCTCCGGGGAGCGTGGAGTGGCGGAGGCGGAGGCGCCCAGAGGTGCGGGCGGGCGGCTGCGAGCCGGAAGGAGCAGCAGGTGCAGGGGCGCCGGCGGGGGCGGGGGTGCAGGGCGGGCACCGGGAGCCGCGCCCTGCACCTCGGACCCAGATGGTGCCCGGTGCCCGCGCCGGCCGGCAGAGGGCAACGGCAGGGCGCGGGCCGCACATGGTTGTGTGACCGTGGATTGTATGCTTGTCCCCTTGCCCAGGCGGCGTGCCTGCGATGGAGCGCGCGGGTGAGCCCTGGGGTCCAGACCTGCATGGCCCGGAGGAAAGGGAGCAGCTGAGAGGCGCCCAAACAGGTGAGGGCCGCAGCGATGCGCCGCCATGTATAGGTAATAGCTAGGTTGAGGACTGCGATGCTGGGCGCTGTCTGGCCAAGACCCAGAAAAATCCCTAATGAACTGTTTCCAGGGAGAGAGGGGAGCAGGAGCAAAGAGTGGGGAGTCCATGTATCTGCACCCACTGTGCGCCAGGCCGATCGGGATTCATCTCAAGGACTCTCCCCCTCCCCAACAGTCCTCACGGTCCTGGCTGCCTTTGCCCTACTTCGGGTCTCATGCTGCCTCATCAGGCAATTGCAACAACCTCCCCTCAGCCGTCTTTTCTCCAGTGATGCACTCTGTGCCCACATTGATCCAAGGCTACATTTAATCTGGTCTCCCTTCTCTAAAACCTTCCCTAGCTCCCTTTTGCCTACTAATTAAGAGTCTTAGCCTGGTGTTCAATTCAGCCCCTAGTTCCAACGTGCCTTTCCAGCTTTATCCTCCAGTCTTCTCCGTGGTTTATTTTTTTTTTTCTTGAAGTGAAAGCCCATTCCTATCTCCTTATTCTCTCTCTCATATATATATTTTTGCTACTTTTGTGACAGTGCAGTTATTCTGAACCCACAAGTATAATTATTTTTGCTTTGTCTTATTTCTCCTACCAACCCTAAGCATCTTGAGGGAGGGATAGGTGTGTGTATGGGGGGGGGGGGCATACCAGGTAAACACAGATGACTGAAGTAATAAATTACAGAATGGGCTAATATCAAAAAAGATATAATTGAAACAGCAAATAACAGATTTTCTAAATAGGGACAATGTAATGTGGTAACAGGCTTGGGGAATCAGACAGACCTGAGTTAGAAACTGGCTTTGATACTTTCCAATCTTTATAACCTTGAGCAAGTGACTTAAATTCTCTGAATCTGAAAATGGGCATGGTAATAGTATTACCTCATAAGATTGTTTGCAAGTGTTCAGTAATGCCTAGTTTGTTGACTGGCACATATTAAAGGTGTGATTAAAATGAAAATACTATTATCAATGAGAGGCACAAACAATAGTAAGTTATTTAGAAGTTCAGAGGGGAGAGAGAGAGATCCTTGTGACAACAGATTGTCAAGGAAGCTTTTCTGGGCTGAGCGAAAGGGCAGGTCTACAAATCGTTTTTCTTTCCCCAGGTCTAGGGGGTGAGAATGTGGCGATGTCTCAGGCGGATGAGTTTGAACATACCCCCCAGGAGGATGACTTGGGGTTTAAGGAAGAGGAAGATTTGGCCCCAGGTCGTGAAGTAGGAAATGCCTCTCTCAAACCTGAAGGCATCCAGACCTGGGATGACTTGTGGGTCCAGAGAGAGGGACTAGGAAAACCTCAGGCTCGAGACAGAGGCCCCCGGCTCCTGGGAGAACCACGCTGGGGCCAGGCTAGTGATCGGGCTGCTGTATGTGGGGAGTGTGGCAAGAGCTTTCGGCAGATGTCAGATCTGGTGAAGCATCAGCGGACACACACAGGGGAGAAACCCTACAAGTGTGGGGTCTGTGGCAAGGGCTTTGGGGATAGCTCTGCCCGAATCAAACACCAGCGAACTCATAGTGGTGAAAAGCCCTACAGAGCCAGACCGCCGGCTCAGGGCCCTCCAAAGATTCCTAGGTCCAGGGTCCCTGCTGGTGAGCGCCCCACTATCTGTGGAGAATGTGGCAAGAGCTTCCGACAGAGTTCAGACTTGGTGAAACACCAGCGGACACACACTGGTGAGAAGCCCTACAAGTGTGGCATCTGTGGCAAGGGCTTTGGTGACAGCTCTGCTCGAATCAAGCACCAGCGAACACACCGTGGGGAGCAGCCCCCCCGGCCCATGGTGCCTCGGCGGCAGCCATCTCGAGTAGCCACAGCAGCCTCACAGGGACCTAAAGCCCGGGACAAGCCATATATCTGCACCGATTGTGGCAAAAGATTTGTGCTCAGTTGTAGTCTTCTGAGCCACCAGCGCAGTCACCTGGGGCCCAAACCTTTTGGCTGTGATGTGTGTGGAAAGGAGTTTGCCCGGGGCTCAGACCTGGTGAAGCACCTTCGGGTTCACACGGGAGAGAAGCCCTATCTCTGCCCTGAGTGTGGCAAGGGCTTCGCTGACAGCTCTGCCAGGGTCAAGCACCTCCGCACCCACACTGGCGAGAGGCCTCACGCCTGCCCTGAATGTGACTGCACCTTCAGCCTCAGCTCCACTCTTCTCCGCCACCGCCTGACGCACATGGAGCCGCAGGACTTCAGCTTCCCAGGCTACCCCCTGATCCCCAGCCCACCCCCCAGCTCAAGCTCCCCCCCACCTCCTCTTGGTACCAGCCCCCCACTGACACCTCGAAGCCCCTCACACTCAGGTGATGGGCCTTTTGGCCTGCCTGGCTTGGATCCAGAACCCAGGGGCCCACAGGCTGGGGAGCCACCTCCACCACTAGCGGGTGACAAGCCCCATAAGTGCCCTGACTGTGGCAAGGGCTTCCGCCGAAGCTCAGACCTGGTGAAACACCATCGGGTGCATACGGGGGAGAAACCCTATCTCTGTCCTGAATGTGGCAAGGGTTTTGCTGACAGCTCAGCTCGAGTCAAGCACCTCCGTACCCACCGTGGTGAACAGGCTCGGCCACCACCACCATCCACTCTCCTGAGGCCACATAACCCCCCAGGCCCAGCACCCATGGCCTCTCGACCCCGAGGCCGGGCCCAGCCCTCTGGACTTAGCCAGCCTCACGTGTGCAGCTTCTGTGGGAAGGAGTTCCCCCGGAGCTCAGATCTGGTCAAACACAGGCGCACGCACACTGGAGAAAAGCCATACAAATGTGCAGAGTGTGGCAAGGGTTTTGGTGACAGCTCTGCCCGCATCAAGCACCAGCGTGGGCATCTGGCCCTGAGGCCCTTTGGGACTGGGGGTGGTCTGGCAAGGCCCCTCAAGGAGGAGCCACCCATGGGACTAGAATGATGGGGTAGAGGGAGGGTAGAGGAGCAGAAACCAGATGAATGGTATCTTGCCTAATCAGAGAAGAAAGGACCTGGGTTGGTGGGAGGGGAAGAAATGGAGAAAGGAGTGAATAGATGAAGATTGCAGACAGTGATCTTGAAGCTCAGGAAACTGTCCCAGCTGCGCTCAGTCAGGACAGTGCCAGTGTGGTCTATACCCCCCAGCTTCTAGAACACTGCCTAGTGCACAGTAAGCACTCAATAAATATTTGTTGAATTAATAAACTGGTCTTAGCTTGAAGTCTTTAACCCTAAATTCCTGTAGCTTCTAACCTGTTAAGAACTGGTCAGCAATTTCAACCATGGTTTGGTCAACTTTATGAGACTTGGATTTTAGGGGCAACTTGATCTTCCTTCTAAGGAGAGTGTTGCTGTGCAGCAGGCAGTACCCAGCCTCAGGCCATTGGACATGGTCTTGGCCAGGAAGGGCCCTCATGGACAGAGCCCAGACTTGCCTGCCCTGGAGGACCCCACCCACCCTGACACCTGGAATGGCAGAATAGGCCAGAGACAGCAGAAGGTGAACTCTGCTCTGCATGCCAAGCCCAGGCCCTATGGACATCAGAGGAAGTGGCTGGGAGGGCAGGTCTGGAATGAGAAGCCAGGGAAATTCCAAGATCAGATAGACATTTTCATGTTTCCTTGCCAATAAACTGCTTGTGGCTTGGGCTCTCATGTGTGGGGGTGGGGGAGAGGAGTGAAAAAGGTACCCAAGGGTCATAACAGGCGGGATCCCCAAGTTGTGTGTCAACTTGTGTGGGTCCCTTGTCCTCTGCTCTGTTGAAAGAAGGGCCTAGCTGTTTCCTAGCGCTGACATTGGGTTAAATGGCCAATAGTTCTGTCAACAGGTCCCAGGCCTTGATGCCCACAAGGCACCATCCATACAGCACAGCCCTTACAAGGAAACTCTGGATCCTATAGGTTGAGGATGTTCAATAGCAACAAGTGGGGCAGAAGTGTGGTGGGCTGCTCAGGTACAGACACAGAAGGCCCCAGCATTGATGCTCTGCCTGCTGAGAACCCCATTCTCTGAGACTCTTTGATTTGAGAAGAAACAGGTCATTTGGCTGCACATCGCAGAGAAGGCAAAAAAGATCCCTCTTGATTGCCTGGAAAAGGCAAACCTACTTCCCAGCGACCCAGGTGTCTTTATGAGCAGGACTCCATTTGCTAGCTTTTTCTAAGGAGGCCAATAGGGAGGAAGGAGTGAGAGGAACTGATATAATTGGCCAGGGACAAAAACAGCTGGGGTGGCAGGGTTGCTCAGTTGCTTAGAGTGTCCCCCACATGATATAGAGTTACAGCTTCCATCTCTAGTCAAGGCACATACAAGAAGTAACCAATGAATGCATGGATGATTGATGGGTGTTTCTTTTCCTTCCCCTCTCTCCCTCTCCTGTTTCTCTCAAAATCAATTTAAAAAGAAAAAAAAAAGAGAGACTAGGGAAGTTCACCCACCTAAGAAATGAAGTATAAGACTGCTACTTCACTGGTTGGTTGTCTGCTGATTTGTGTGAGGGAATAGTACTCAGATAGAAGCTCTCAGATCATAACCTTGGGACAGGCTTGCCTGAAGCCCATAAAAGATTGCTACAATGCTGTTGTTCCTCCCCCCCTCCCCATACCCTTCCACCAAGTTGTTAGACACACTCAAAACCTTGGAGTTGTGCATTCAGGCCTGGGATTCTTGGAGGCTTTGGCACACAAACCCATAGGCTTAACTGGAGACCCTTTGGGGCTTTTGGAAGGTCCTCTTGCTGGTTTTCCTTGTCTCCCTCCTTGGCAGATTGGCCCTGAAGCCCACCTGCAGTGATTTGTAAAATTACATCTGACTAAGAACGAAAAAGGGGCCACAAGCTAAACCAGACAAGCTCATGGGAGGTCTGCACGGTGGCCTTACAAACTCAGAGACCTAAAGTAACCACAGAGGATGGTCTGAAATTAAAACTTTCTGACTAGCCCAGCTGGTGTGGCTCAGTGGTTGAGCATCGACCTCTGAACCAGGAGCTCACCGTTCATTTCTTAATCAAGGTACATGTCTGGGTTGTGGACTCGAGCCCCAGTGGGGAGACATGCAGGAGGCAGCTGATCGATGAGTCTCTCATCATTAATGTTTCTCTCCCTCTCCCTTCCTCTCTGAAAGCAATAAAAATATATATATTTAAAAAACAACAACTTTCTGACTAAAAGCAGTTTATGGTGAGCAATCATGTCCTAGGTAGGTATTTTTCCCTAACAAAGGTCCATCTATACCTTAGATGAGCCTGTTGTCTTTTTTGCATTTGCAAAAATATACCTAATAACATGCCTTTAGAATATCAAATAAATTTCCTTTTTTTCAGACCCCTCAAAGCACAACGACCAGGCCAGAGCAGAGACTACAAATTTCCGCATTGTTATTATGATTATGTTAACTATTAGCTATCCTATATCCATCTATGTAAAAGAAGTATGTGTCTATTCCTTTTACTTTTTATTCAATCCCAGAGATTCTCTCCCTGCTACCACTCCCTCGCCCCGCAAGAGGACCCCCCCCCCCGCTTTGCTTTGTCCTGCCTCCCTAATCTACCACCAATGAATTTCATATAACCCCTTATGCCTCCTCCTTTGATTGTAGTGTATAAATAAAGTGCAAAACTGCCATTCTCTGGAGCATTTTCTCAGTCTATTGGGATTTTGCTCCCTGGCAATTATCACCAATTTAGTTCAAATAAACTTTAAAAATCTCTATAGGTTTGAATATTTATTATTTTGGCATTTACTTGGTGTCATGTAACAAGATTCCAAAGAAGCCCACCAGAATCACCTGCAGACCTGGGTCCATGCTTAGCACCAGCAGGAGCCCAAGGTGCCCCACTGACCTGTTCTTTGTTTTGCATCTTTTTTGCATTGGGTGAACTTGGCCAAGTTTCCATTGGAATTCTGGACCTCGCGGTTTTAAGATAAGAGGCCCTGATTTTATTTGAGCCGGTTTTTAATTAATTAATTTTATTTATTAATGTTAATCCTCACTCAATGATTTCCCCCCCCCCCATTGATTTTTAGAGAGAGTAAAAGAGAAAGGAGTGTGTGAGAGAGAGAAACATCGAAGTGAGAGGGACACATTGACTGGTTGCCTCCCAAACACTCCTGATTGGGGTTGGGGATCAAACCTGCAGCCCAAATATCTGCCTTTGGCCAGGAATTGAACCCTTGACCCGTTGGTGTGTGGATTGACACTAACCCACTGAGCTGACTGGCCAGGGCATTGAGCTGTTTTTAAAATATATATATATATTTTTATTGATTTCAGAGAGGAAATGAGAGGGAGAGAAAGATAGAAACATCAATGGTGAGAATCATTGATTGGTCTCTTGCACACCTGCCTTTGGGGATAGAGCCTGCAACTGGCAACTGGGCTTGTAGGGAATCTAACTGTGACTTCCCAGTTCATAGACTGATGCTCAACCCCTGACCCACACTGGCTGGGTGTGAGCTGCTTTTAAAAAATCCTCCAGGATTCCTCTACTGTCACTGAACTCTTTTGGCTATAAAGATAAGGGGCATTTTCCTCAACCAGATAGAGCCCTGGTTAATGTGGCTCAGTTGGTTGGAGCATTGTCCTGTACACCAAGAGATTGCAAGTTTAATCCCTGGTCAGAGCAGGTATGGAAGGCAACCATCTCTCTCTCTCTCTCTCTCTCTCTCTCTCTCTCTCTCTCTCTCTCTCTCTCTCTCAAAAATCAACAAGCATATCCTTGGGAGAGTATTAAAAAATAAATCCTGCCCTAGCTGGTTTTGCTCAATGGATCAGACTGTGTACTGAAGGGTCCCAGGATCAAATTGGTCAAGGGCACCTGCCTGAGTTTTGGGCTCCATTCCCTGTAGGGTGTGTGTAGGAAGCAGCGAATCAATGAATCTCATCACCGATGTTTCTATCTCTTCCTCTCAAATCAATAAAAAATATCTTTTTAAAAATCCTTCAGATAGAACTAAAGACCAAGGGTTGGTAGAACCCAGGCTAAGGCAGGACAGGAGAGAAAAACAATGAGTGGCGGAGCTTATTTCCAGGCGCCAGGCTACAGCTGAGATGAGCACAGCGCGGCTGGTGGAAGCCGGTGAGGTAGAGAGCCTTGGTGTTCCCTATCCAGGGCCTCATACAGGAGCTGGACCTGGAGGAGATGAAACGGAAGATGCGCGAGAATGTGATCTCTTCCATACAAAACTTCATCTGTGTAGCCCTGCTGCAAGTCACTCCTTTTATCTTAAAGAAATTGGACATCATATAAAAATTGGACATTACATGTGACTGCATGATATGGTTACAGTTTCTACTCTGGTTGAATGGACATAAAATTTCTACTTCGTATGAACAAGTTTGGTTGTGGTAACTGACCTTCATAGCTAAAACAGAAAACTACTTGGGAAACATGAAAACACATTTTTATGCCTGTGATACTCAGCCTCTATGGATGTTGGTATAATTGTAAATAATGTCAAACTCCATTTTCTAGCAATTATTAATTATATAAGGGAATTATGTCTGCAGTGGCCCTGTCTTGTCAGTCATTTCTAGTGACCTTTTAACTTCTGTCAGGAGTATATTGAAGAGCTTCTTATGATTAGTTATGTTTTATGGAAGCCAGCACATATCCACAACAACATTTAAGCACAGGACCATTAGTCTATATTTTTAATAAATGTACCAATTAAGAAAAAAAAAATGAGTGGCTAATTTTTAACTTTGGTTTTTCAATTGGAATTGCTTTCTGAGAGTCTGACCAAAGAACTTTTTGCTGGATAAATAAGAATCTGAACTCTTTTGGCTATGAAGGGGCATTTCCTCCCTCCAGCCCAAATTTCCATTTTTCTTTTTTTTTTTTTTTTTAAAATATTTTAGCCGAAACCGGTTTGGCTCAGTGGATAGAGCATCGGTCTGCAGACTGAAGGGTCCCAGGTTCGATTCCGGTCAAGGGCATGTACCTTGGTTGTGGGTACCCCCCCCCCATAGCGTGCAAGAGGCAGCTGATCGATGTCTTTCTCTCATGGATGTTTCTAACTATCCCTCTCCCTTCCTCTCTGTAAAAAATCAATAAAATATATTAAAAAAATATATATCTATATTGTTGATTTTTTTTTTTTTTTACAGAGAAGAAGGGAGAGAGATAGAGAGTTAGAAACATTGATGAAATAGAAACATGGATCAGCTGCCTCCTGCACACTCCCTACTTGGGATGTTCCTGCAACCAAAGTACATGCCCTTGACCGGAATCGAACCTGGGACCCTTCATTCCACAGGCCAATGCTCTATCCACTTAGCCAAACCAGTTAGGGCCCAAATTTCCATTTGTCCTTGTGGAGATGCCAGGGTGTTACCAGACAGGGGACCTGGTCTTGAGCAGGTCTGCCCAGAGCCAGCCTGTGTAGCATGTAGCATGTGGTTTCTTGACTTCATGCAGGAAAGATGCCACAACATGAGTCCAAGTGATTGAGAGTATATTTATTAAAGCTGGGCCAGTGAACCAAGGAAGGGCTTAGCATAAAAGAAGCAGCAGAAAAGACCTAAGTGAGGCTGCTTTGGCTCTCTAGAAATGTTATAGGGAAGAAATGAGCCAGGGCAGGGCTGCTTTTGCTCACTGGGAAGTCACAGAAAAGGGGGCCTTGGAGACAGGTTCAGGGGGTTAGCTCAGGATGAGCTGCTGCTGCCTGTTGCTCCCCTGGTTGCAGGTCTCATGGGAACCCTTAAAGTTTAGGGGATGAGTGCCTGTAAGGGAGGAGAATGAAGGGAAAAGCATGTATGCACCCAGGAAAAGTCCAGGGATCAGTAGAATATTCCAGTTTTCTAGGTGTTCCTTTTTAGGGTCATGGTCTCTATTGATTGGTCAGCATCAGGGCAGAGGATCATTAGTCATCGCAGCTGGTCCTGGTGCCACCCACCTGGTCTTGCTGCTTTTCTGGGCCCAGAACTAAAACACAAGAGTGAGATGTTTATCTCTAGGGAGGTAACCTTCTGTATCATTGGAAATTGCTAGACCAGTTTGTTCAGCTGTCTGTCTCATTTTCCTCATTCCACTTGGCAAGGAATTTTTCTAGTGTCTTACTGAACTGCTCAAGGAGGCATCCCCCATGATATATAGGAGCCCCATAGGGGATTTCAACTAAACTGTAATTAATGAATTGACTCATCCAGGGATGTGCACTTCAAAGTTTGTTGCCTAGTGCTCTCATTCTCATTACTGTATTAGAGAGCTGGGGAGAGAAATCAGGACACATAAGAGGGTTGAATGCAACTGTGGAAGTGATGGCCCCTTGCAGTCAACTCAAGTAGCACACTTCAACTCACCACACAATATCCCTAGAAATTTGTTCAGATTCTGCAGCTATCTAAATAAAACTAAAATTAATGTGGAGAATCATGCCTCTAAGGCTGAAAACTCCAGTCCTCATTAATACTCCTTCAGATATACAATACATAGGAAGCCTATACTTGCAAGTAGTTACAGAAATGGGAAGATTTAACTAGAAATTATATCAAAGTAAGATGGCCAAAAACAATATTTTTTGGTGCCTAAATTATTTTTTACATGCAAAATTAGAAAATGCCAACTCTAAAATTAAACTGAATGATTGGAAATTAGAAGCTTTTAGGAGGAGCATAGATCAATTCTTTTTTCTTTTATTTATTGATTCATTTTAGAGAGAGAAACATTGATTTGCTACTTCACTTATATATGCATTCACTGGTTGATTTTTGTATGTGCCCTGAGCAGGGATGGAACCTGGAACCTTGGCATATTTGGATGATGCTCTAACCAACTGTCCAGCCAGGGCTGATAATTTTATTTTTAGCCTGGCCAATATTGCTCAGTGGTTGAGCATTGACCTATGAACCAGAAGGTCACAGTTCAATTCCTGGTCAGTTTGTGGGCTTGAGCCCAAGTAAGTGGCATACAGGAAGCAACCGATCAATGATTCTCTTTCATTATTAATGTTTCTCACCCTCTCCTTTCCTCTCTGAAATCAATTTTAAAAATGTTTTTAAGTTAATAAGAAATATTAGAGTTCTGGCCAAGTTGCTCAGTTGATTAGAGCATCATCCTGATATACCAAGGTTGCAGGTTTGATCCCCAGTCAGGGCACATACAAGACTCAAATATGAATGCATAAATAAGTAAAGCAACAAGTTTCTCTCTCAAATCAATCAATAAATAAAAAAAGAGAAATTTTAGAGACTGTCTCTGATCTAAAGAAGACTGCTAACACTAATAAATGCCAATACTCCATTCTTCCCCCTTCTACAACTCTTCTATATACTTTGCTCTCTGAGCTTTCTTGTCCAGACTTGCCCTCTCTCTCCCTTCTTCCTTCCCCTTCTATCTCCTCTATATTTCTTCTACTACCACTTCCCACTACTGACTTAGGGGAAAATGAGGATACAAATTCAGACAAGAACAATCCAGGAATTCTAGCAGCTCCCTTTGGAGAAAAGCTGGTCTCAGGCAGAGGGGAACCAGCAATTGTATACATTACTTGGACTAGAACATAATTAAAGAATCTACCTAAAGATTTCTCTGATTTTCTCTGGGACCCTGATGGACTCACAAAGGAACTTAATTTACCTGTTAGAGCATGTGATTCTGGCCATTCTGACCTATTACAAATAATTTACCAACTGGTTTCTGGGAGCAAAACCAGTAGAATTAATAGGTGGGGCATATGTGGGAAGCAATCAATTCAATGTGTCTCTCTCATATTGATATTTCTCTTTCTCTGTCTCAGTCTCTCCCGCTGCCTTCCACTCCCTCTAAAAATCAATGGGAAAGAAATATCCTTGGGTGAGGAGGAAGGAAGGAAGGAAGGAAGGAAGGAAGGAAGGAAGGAAGGAAGGAAGGAAGGAAGGAAGGAAGGGTGGGTTATAGAAAACTAAAATAGGATTTAGAAAATAAAAATAAAAAAAGAGCCCAGCTGCTGTGGCTTAGTGGTTAGCATTAACCTATGAACCAGGCAGTCACGATTGGATTCCTGGTTGATCCTGAGTGTGGGACATGTAGGAGGCAGCAGATCAATAATTCTCTTGCATCATTGATGTTTTCTTTCTTCCTTCCTTCCTTTCTTTCATTGTTTAAAGTATTACATACGTCTTCTTCCCACCCCTCCATTGACCCTACTTCCAAGGGCAAGCCCCTATCGCCCCAGTATGTGTCCATTGGTCATGCTAATATGCATGCCTACGAGTCCTTTGGTTAATCTCTAACCACCCCTCTTTCTGCCTTCTCTCTGAGGTTGGACAATCTGTTCAGTGCTATCTTGTCCCTGGTTCTATTTTGTTTATCAGTTTATGTTGATTGTTATATCCCACATATTTGTGAGATCATGTAATATTTCAGAGAGGAAGGAAGAGAGAAAGAAGATAGAAACATTAATTATGAGAGAGAATTATTGATCTGCTGCCCTTCTTCAACTGGCTTATTTCACTTAGCATAATGCTCTCCAGTTCCATCCATGGTAAAAGTTCCTTTTTTTTAAAAAAAAAAGTATATTTTTATTGATTTTAGAGAGGAAGAAAGAGATAAAAACATCAATGATGAGAGTGAATCATCATTGGGAATCAAGTCCACAACCTGGACATGTGCCCTTGACCAGAATTGAACCTGGGACCTTTCAGTCCACAGGCCAACACTCTATCCACTGAGCCACTCTGGCTACAGCAAACCTTTATATATATATAACAGTGTAGTATTCCATTGTGTAGAAGTACCACCGTTTTTTAATCCACTCATCTGCTGATGGGCACTTAGGCTGTTTCCAAATCTTAGCTATGGTAAATTGTGTTGCTATGAACATAGGGGTGCATATGTCCTTTCTGATTGGTGTTTCTGGTTTCTTGGGATATATTCCCAGAAGTAGGATCACTGGATCAAATCGGAGTTCCATTTTTAATTTTTTGAGGAAGCTCCATACTGTTTTCACAGTAGCTGCACCAGTCTGCATTCCCACCAGCAATACATGAGGGTTCCTTTTGCTTTGCATCCTTGCCATTTGTTGATTTGTTGATGATAGCCATTCTGACGGATGTGAGGAGGTATCTCATTGTCGTTTTGATTTACATCTCTTGGATAATTAGTGACTTTGAGCATGTTTTCATATGTCTCTCTTTTTTTAAAATATATTTTATTGATTTATTTTTATTTTATTTTTTTACAGAGAGGAAGGGAGAGAGATAGAAAGTCAGAAACATCGATGAGAGAGAGACATCGATCAGCCGCCTCCTGCATGCCCCACTGTGGAGATGTGCCCTCAATCAAGGTACATACCCCTGACTGGAATCGAATCTGGCCAACACTCTATCCACTGAGCCAAACTGGTCTCGGCTTCATATGTCTCTTGATCTTCTGTATGTCCTCTTTCAAAAAGTGTCTATTCAGGTCCTTTGCCCATTTTTTTATTGGATTGTTTATTGATGTTTCTATCTTCTTTTCCTTTACCTTCCTCTACAAAATTAATAAAATATATAAAAAATAAACAGAAGCAAGCATACAGTTGCTCCAACTAAGTTGCCTTCCCCCTCGGAGTAAAGCTTCTGTGCAAATGGAAGGGATATTTAATCAACCTCTGATTTTTTAAATCAGAATCTGTCCCCTTCCACCTAGGGAATGTTTCGGGGCAATATATATTTTTGTTAACCAGATCTGTTTCAATTCACTTGATAGGGCAAAATTTTCTTGAAAACAATGATACCCACATATTCTGTTTCTAGAAGGGTGAAATGTATTTAGTACTAAGCAAATCAGATATTGAATCAATTGGGAAAATAGTGATTTAAAAGAAACTTCCACAAGAGGAAAATAACCTCAGAAACCAAGATAGCAGCATAGGTGAACACCTAAACTGCTGACTCACGCAACAATTTCAAAACTACAATTAAAAGACAGAACAGACACCATCCAGAACCAAAGGAAAGCTGGCTGAGTGAAAATTCTACAACTAGAAGTAAAGAGAGGGGCTCAGGAAGACTCAGAGGAGTTGTAAAAAGCTGAGGTACGGGTACAGAGTCACGCATGTGGAGAGGACGGGTGGCGAAGGGTCTGGCTGGCTTCCTCTAGTGGGAGAGAGACTGAAACTCCCAAATGCACTGAACCCCACTTCTGATTGCACTGAACCCCAGTTCTGGGAGAGACTCATACAGGTGGAGTCTGGACCGTCGTGAAAAGGGAGGAGTGCACAGAAACTTAGGGGAGCTGCGAAAGGCAGAGGTTTGGAGACGTGCACAAAGAGGATTGACTGCTGATTGGGCCCTGGGCTTTCTCTAGTGGGAGAAAAATAGAACCTCCCAACTGTACTGAAATCCAGGTCCAACTGCACTGAACCCCAGTTTCTGGCAAGACCCTGGGGACCCAGACTCATACGGGTCCCCGGAACACACAGAAACTCAGGGGAGCTGGAAAGGCAGAGGTCTGGAGGTGCACGCACACAGAGAAGGCTACAGCAATTACCGAGGAGCATTGACACCTAGGGGTCACCATGTAAGGCAGGGTTGACGGGAAGCCAAAGATGTCTGCTCAGCCCTGAGACTCTGCCACATCCAAGCCCAGCACAGAGGCTGTTGCAATCTTGCAAGTCTTAAGGCTGACTCCAGCACATAAGTTCTCTGGGCGCAGACACAGCTGATCCTCACAACCAATTGGCTTGGAGGTCAATTCCCCCCAGTGATGCCAACAACAATCAAGAATTAACTACAGCCGAGACCAGTTTGGCTCAGTGGATAGAGTGTTGGCCAGATTCGATTCAAGTCAGGGGTATGTACCTTCATTGCGGGCACATCTCCACAGTGGGGCATGCAGGAGGCGGCTGATCGATGTCTCTCTCTCATCGATGTTTCTGACTTTCTATCCCTCTCCCTTCCTCTCTGTGAAAAATCAATAAAATATATTTAAAAAGAAAAAAGAGGAAAATAATCTTGAGACTGAATGTGGGTTGTTGTTGTTGTGTGTATTTTAAAATATTTTTTTATTGATTTCAGAGAGGAAAGGAGAGGGGGAAGGAGAGATAGAAACATCAGTGATGAGAAAAAATCATTGATCGGCTGCCTCCTGCACGCCCCACAGTAGGGATTGAGCCCACAACCCGGGCATATGACCTGATCTAATTCAGTGGAACCCAGAAAGAAAAAAAAATTATAAAAGCTCTAAATTTATAGCCTGCCCGGTGTTTCCTCATTGGTTAAGGGTCAACCTAGGAACCAGGAGGTCATGGTTTGATTCTGGTCATGCTTCACTTATTCATGCATTCACTGGTTGATTCTTGTATGTGCCCTGACTAGGGATTGAACCTGTAAACTTAGCATATTGGGATGATGATCTAACCAACTGTCCAGCCAGGCCAATAATTTTTATTTCTAGCCTGGCCAGTGTGGCTCAGTGGCTGAGCATTGATCCATGAACCAGAAGGTCATGGTTCGATTCCCAGTCAGGGCACATGCCTTGGTTCGGAGCTTGATCCTTAGTATGGGGGTGTAGGAGGCAGCCGATCAATGATTGTCTCGATTGTCTCTCATCGTTGATGTTTCTCTCTCTCTCTTTCTTCTTCTTCTTCTTCTTCTTCTTCTTCTTCTTCTTCTTCTTCTTCTTCTTCTTTTTCTTCTTCTTTTCTTCTTCTTCTTCTTCTTCTCTAAAATCAATAATAAAGTATATTTTTAAAAAATCTAAATTTATATATTTTAAATTTTTCCCTTTTTATTAAATTTATTGGAGTGATATCGGTTAATATGATCATATAGGTTTCAGGTGTGGGTTTCTATGTTATAAGATCTGTATATTGTACTGTGTGTCCACCATCCTGTTAATGAACTAAAGAAAAAATTGCCTCAAACTCCCATGCTGGGACACCTTAATTATAAACTTTCTAATTTTTTAAATTAATCTTTTAAAAGATAATATTTATTGAAAACTATTCAGAACTTCTATTTTTTGTAGCCCTTTCATAAGAGTCTCTCATGATTACATAGAAAGTTAAGTTTGCATGTTTTGTTTTTAATATATTTTTATCATAGATATAGAATATTATAGTATGCAATTAGACTCAGTAGCCAAAGGGCTCCCGCTCTGCATGACAGCCATCTCTGCTAAGACAGGTCATGTGGGGAGTGAGAGGGGGGAGTGTGGGGGATCAAGAGATCAACCAAAGAACTTGTATGTATGCTTATGAGCATAACCAATGGACACACATGGTAGGGGGTGAGGACATGTGCTGGAGGGTGGGAGTGCCCAGGGAGAGGTCAATGGGGGAAAGGGAGACTTAGGTAATACTTTGAACAATAAAGAATTTAAATTAAAAAAAAGACAGGTTATGCAAACAAGCAGAAGAGAAAAGATAGTTATGGGCTCTCCTTTGTTCATGTTCCTCACTGTTGAATTTCCACTGAATTCTCATCGCACTCAACACTTCTGACAGTCAATTGGTCCCTGCTTTCTGTGCCCAATTTTACTTTAACTCGATGTGACAGTCTTTTAAAAAGTACTGTATATTTTTATTGATTTTTTTAGAGAGAAAGAAAGGGAGAGGGAGAAAGGGAAATATGGATATGAGAGCGGAACATCCAATCAGCTGTCTCCTGCATGCCCCCTACTGGGATCAAGCTCACAACTCAGGCATGTGCTCTTCTCAGGAATTGAACTGGCAACATTTCCCAACCAATGTCCAACCAATGGGTCATACTGTCAGGGCTGATGTAACAGTCTTAACTCAGCAACTTTGCTACCTTCTTTGCAGGATGAAGACATCAGTGATTATATTTTGCCCACTGACCATCTTCTTGTTCCTAGGAATGGTTTACAGAAAACTCCTTGGTAATGCTGACTTAATTTGGTTTACAGATGGAGCTGTGAAAGGTGAACAGTGTTGTTACTTAGTTGGATACACGATTAACTTCCAGGATGAATATAATTGAAAGTTCTTATTTACCTAAATAAGATCTGTCCAACAAGCTGAATTAATTATTCTAACTCAGGCTTGTCAATTGGCCAACAATCAAATAGCCATTATTCGTACTAATCTATGCCCTTGATGTAGCTCACAACTCTAAAATGTTATAGAAACAGTGAGGCTTCTTAACTTTCTCAGGGCAGAGCATAAAGAATAGAAAAGAGGTTGCAGAATTATTAGATGTCATACAGAAATTGAAACAATTGGCAATTATCAAAATTCCAGGACCTTCTAAAGCTGCCACCATGACAGCAATAGGAAATCAGTTAGCTGATGCTGCAGCTGGCCAGGCAGCATTAAACAGCCAAATATCTAGAACTGAGGTTGATCCTGCTTCCTATGAAATCAACAAGACTCACTTTTACCGTTCTAATGGACAGCTGAAGAAGAAAAGCAATCCTTTGAACCAAATATACATATGATGACTTGTATGTTTTCTCACTGGGTTGAGGCATTTCCTTTTTGGCAACAAAAGGAGGGAACCTTTGCCCTAGCTGGTTTGGCTCAATGGATAGAGTGTCAGCGTTAGACTCAGTAGCCTCCTGCACACCCCTGACTGTAGATGTGTCAGGAACCAAGGTACATGCCCTTGACTGGAATCGAATCTGGGACCCTTGAGTCTGCAGGTTAAGGAATCTTTGACCCAGACAAACATATATGGTTTGGACTCAATCAGAAACCAATCTTACTTATAGGGGACCAACTCCCTATACTTCAACATATACATGTAAATCATCCCCAAAAGGTGATTTCATGAAGTAAACAATATTACTAGAAACCTTCTCTTACTGTATCATAAAGTACACAGCTGTTGTTCTATCTGTCCAAATATAATCCTAGAAAACCAGTCCATGGATCCCAAGGACATTTTCCACCCCTTTAGATCCATTTGAGGTATGGTAATTGTTTTTTTTTTCCTTTTTACATATTTTTATTGAGTTCAGAGAGGAAGGGAGAGAGAGAGAGAAACATCAATAATGAGAGAGAATCATTGCTCGACTGCCTTCCGCATGCCCCACACTGGGGATCAATCCCACAACCCAGGCATTGTACCCTGACCAGAATTGAACCTGGGACCCTTCAGTCCCCAGGTCGATGGTCTAGCCATTGAACCAAATATACATATAATGACTTGTATGTTTTCTCACTGGATTGAGGCATTTCCTAGCAGGAGAGCATCAACCTTAAGGCTAGGTAAATTATTGGGAACAATTAAATCCCAATTGGGGAATTCCCTCTAAATTACAGTGACTGAAGAACTCATTTTACTGGGCAAATATAATGCTATCCATTTGTAATATTTGGTCTATTCTATAGTGCTTTTATTGTGTTTACCACCCCAGTTCTCTGGATGATGTGAACATACAAATGGCACAATTCAAACTCAACTAGGGAAAACCCACTAGGGCCCCCTCCCTGCCTGCTGCAGGGAGTCCCTCTGTCTCTCAATAAACTTTGCTTTTCCTAAAAAAAAAAGAAAACAAAAAACTCAACTAGATATAAAAAAAATCACTTTTCTAGAATGATTTACATATATATGTTGAAGTATAGGGAGTTGGTCCCCTATAAGTAAGATTGGTTTCAGAAGCTTTTCATTTCTGTTGGCCAGAAGATCTCCCTATACTGCTCCTCAACCTGAAGTCTACCTTTTTTTTGAAAATATAGCCTTTCTCCTTATGAAATAGTCACCAGTTACACCATAAATCTGGGTGAAGGAACATATGCACCAACTTTACTAAAAGGAGACATTCTGAATTATCATCAGGGCTCATTGCCAGCTTTTAGAAACTGACAAATTAGTAACATGTCATTTCACTGCAAACTCCTGGGAGAAGAAGACTTCAAAGACCACTTAGTTTGGCTGGTATGGCTCAGCAATTCAGCGTCCATCCAGGAAATAGGAAGGTCACTGGTTCGATTCCCCGTCAGGGCACATGCCCCGATTTCAAACTTGATCCTCAGTGGGGGATGTACAGGAGGCAGCTAATCAATGATATTTCTCTTTCGATGTTTCTATGTCTCTATTCCTTTCCCTTCTTCTCTCTCTAAAAATCAATCAATACATTTTAAAAAATTAAAAAAACACACACATACAACTTACAAACAGGAAAATATATTAATTAAAGACTCTCTCCAACAGTGTTGGAAGAGACTTTATAGGTACCTAAAATGGATATCTGCCTGTCTCTGACACTTGCCTCCACCTACAGAGGGGATCAAAGATTTCTCTTTTTTTAATATATTTTTATTGATTTCAAAGAGGAAAGAAGAGGGAGATAGACACATCAATGATGAGAGAGAATCATTGATTGACTGCCCTCTGGCAGGCCCCCCACTGAGAATCATACTGAAACCCGGGCATGTACCCCAACCAAGAATTGAACCATGACCTCCTGGTTCATAGGTCAACACTCAACCACTGAGCCATGCCAGCTGGGCAATCAAAGACTTCTTAAAGATGAGAAGGCATCAAAACTGGTTTGGCTCAGTGGATAGAGCATCAGCCTGCGGACTGAAAGGTCCCAGGTTCGATTCCGGTCAAGGGCATGTATCCTGGTTTTGGGCACATCCCCAGTAGGGGGTGTGCAGGAAGCAGCTGATTGATGTCTCTCATCGATGTTTCTAACCCTCTATCCCTATTCCTTCCTCTCTGTAAAAAAATCAATAAAATATATTTAAAAAAAAAGATGAGAAGCCAATAATTTTTTTTTAATATTTAAAATATTTTTTTACAGAGAGGAAGGGAGAGGGATAGAGAGTTAGAAACATCAATGAGACAGAAACATTAATCAGCTGTCTCCTGCACATACTGGGGATGTGCCCACAACCAAGGTACATGCCCTTGACAGGAATTGAACCTGGGACCCTTCAGTCCATAGGCTGACGCTCTAACCACTGAGCAAAACTGGTTATGGCTGTCTGCTAATAATATTAATCATCATAATACACTTGTTCTTTGAGCTTTTCAAACTTCGTATATAGTATAGCCCAATGGTTAATAATTGCTAAAAGTGCATAAGGTAACTTTTGTATTATCAATAATATCCTTTTTATGATTTCTCTTTTAAAATCTAGAGTAAATGCACCCAAACGAGTTTGGCTCAGTGGATATAGTGTTCGGCCTGTGGACTGAAGGATCCTGGGTTTAATACCAGTCCAGGGCACATACCTCAGTTGCAAGCTCGATCCCTGACTCTGATTGGGACACATGCTGGAGGCAACTAATTAGTGTGTCCCGCTCACATTGCTGTTTCTGTCTCTCCCTGCCTTTTTTTTTTTTTAATATTTTATTGATTTTTCACAGAGAGGAAGGAAGAGGGACAGAGAGTCAGAAACATCAATGAGAAAGAGACATCAATAAGCCTCCTGCACGCCCCCCACTGGGTATGTGCCCGCAACCAAGATACATGCCCTTGACCGGGACCTTTCAGTCCGCAGGCCAATGCTCTATCCACTGAGCCAAACCGGTTTCGGCTCTCCCCGCCTTTTAGATCTCTCTAAAAATCAATGGAAAAATATCCTCTGGTGAGGAATAACAAAATTAATTAATTAATTTAGAAGAAATGTCATTGCAAAAGGAAGAAAGGGATGTGTATATTTTTAAGAGTAGTTAAAAGAAATAAGTTTACGCTAATGACTTAGTTATTTCTAAATGAGTGAAAGGAGAGAAAGTAAGAAAAACAAGAGAAGTTATAGAAGGTTAATAGAAAAGGAATATTAAGAAAGGAATTTTATATATAAACCAGAGGCCAAGGGACCCCACCAGTGCATGATCAGGGCCAGGGAGGAATCGCAGGAAGGCTCCAGGGCATGTCTGGCCTGTCTCACCCAGTCCCAATCAGCCAGACCCAGCAGCAAGCTAACCTATGGGTCAGAGCGTCTTCCCCCTGGTGATCAGTGTGTGTCATAGTGATTGGTCAAACAGCCAAATGGTTGGACACTTAGCATATTAGGCTTTTATTATATAGGATGCTAGAACCCAATTATGGGAATTTGCTTACCCCTAATCCAAAAAGGGCTATTAATATATTAATTCATATGGAAGCTGAAGGGTCATAAAAAAAAACACCTTTAATAACTACTGCTGTGGCACAGGAAATTTACTTAGGAAACTAAATGTCCTCTTGGCCACTGGAACTCTTTTTTTTTTTTAAATATATTTTATTGATTTTTTTACAGAGAGGAAGGGAAAGGGATAGAGAGTTAGAAACATTGATGAGAGAGAAACATCAATCAGCTGCCTCCTGCATGCCCCCCACTGGGGATGTGCCCACAACCAAAGCACATGCCCTTGACCAGAATTGAACCTGGGACCCTTCTGTCCACAGACCGATGCTCTATCCACTAAGCCAAACCAGTTTTAGCCTCTGGAACTTTTAAATGGTAATTGTAACTTACAACACTGTGTTCTTTTAGAGCTTTGGCCTGATGAAGCCTTAAGATTACAGCATTGAGTTGAACAACTAGTGGGAACCAGATTAATTAATAACAGCACTTCAGTGCTCCTATGGCAATAGATGAGCCATAGTAAATGGGAACTCATCTCATAGTCAGACTATAAACACTGAAAAGTGGTATGGGTTGCCCTCAAATTATAAGTAAATGTTATAGTAGATGCAAAACACAGAGAAGTAAGACAGCAAAGCCTAGATCATATTAGCCTATAGATCATATTAGAAATGATCCAGAGTGTTTTTCTTAATGAAGGCCCAAAAGACCTGACTGCCTCCTATTTACCTGCCTTTCACCTTTGGGAAAAATTTGGCCCTGACTTCCATCCAAGGTGGCCCAGCCAGCGTGGCTCTGTGAACCAGGAGGTCACGGTTCTATTTCCGGTGGTTAGGGTACATGCCTGGGTTTCAGGCTCAATCTCCAATAGTGGGGCGTGCAGGAGGCAGCATATCAATGATTCTCTCTCATCACTAATGTTTTTATCTCTCCTTCTCCCTTCTTCTCTGAAATGAATAAAAAAACTTTTTTTTTAAAAAAAAAGAATGAAAGGTGAATATGGTGGATGCTGTGTGTGGGCAGGCTAAATAGCATCTCAGATATTGATTTAGAAAAATTGAATTTATTTAAGGAAAGAGGATGGGGAATGAAATATCCAAAGGAAAGGGATGCACAGCCCCAAGCCAAGGAGACATTGAGTAGATGTTGGTGTACCCAAGCACTGGAATTTAATCCTTATACGCAATCATGTTGGGAAACTTTTGTCACCCATGGGTTTGGGAGCTGAGCTGGTGGGCTTGGGATGCAGAGGGAATGTAGGTGTGCAATCAAGTATCTTCAGGGCAGTTTTAATTCCTTGTTTAATCTGACTCCTGGTGTCTAGCAAGTTTTTCCTGCTCCTGGTTCTTAAATGGGAAGCTTTCAAATGGTTGTTAAGGATTGTATTGCCCTATAGTCCTAACAAAGAATAGTTAGGCCCAGTGGGTGTGGCTCAGTAGTTGAGTGTCCACCCATGAATCAAGAGGTCTCCAGTTCTATTCCCAGTCAGGACACATGCCCAAGTTGAACACTTGATACCCAGTAGTGGGTGTGCAGGAGGCAGCTGATCAATGTTTCTCTCTCATCTATGTTTCTCTCTATCCCTCTCTCTAAAATCAATCAATTAAAAAAAAGAATAGCCTGAAATTAAAACTTTTAATAATAAAAAAAAAAGTTAGAATCTTCCCTAAGGTCAATCTTTGAGCCTGTCTGTTATCTTTTTTGCATCTACTATAATATATCTTTGGAATGTTTAAGCAATTTTCCTCTCATTGTTATTGGGTTAATTGTTAACTGTTAACTATCCTTCATCCACCTATATAAAAGATGTATGTGTCTAAAATTTTACATTTCATCTAATCCCAGAGGTTTCCCTACTTTGCTTTTTCCCATCTCCCTAATCAATCACCAGATTTCATGTAATCCACTTGTGTCTGCTCTTTTGATTGTAATCTATATACGTGGAAGGCTAAGTAATGGACCATACATCTGTCCGATCAACCGGTACATATGACACACACTGATAATTTAAAAATAAACGTTGACTCATGCATGCATAGTACATATAAAGCTCTCGCTGGCGCCAATTAGTCAAGCACTCTGAAAGTCTTTTTAATTTTTTAAAAATATATTTTATTGATTTTTTATAGAGAGGAAGGGAGAGGGACAGAAACATTGATGAGAGAGAGACATTGATCAGCTGCCTCCTGCACGACCCCTACTGAGGACGTGCCCGCAACCAAGGTACATGCCCCTGACCGGAATTGAACCTGGGACCTTTCAGTC
This sequence comes from Lasiurus borealis, assembly GCA_004026805.1. NCBI lineage: Eukaryota > Metazoa > Chordata > Mammalia > Chiroptera > Vespertilionidae > Lasiurus > Lasiurus borealis. Next base: position 6,022 of record PVJN01025502.1, on the reverse strand, counting down.
TACAAGCTGACGCTCTATCCACTGAGCCAAACCGGTTTTGGCTCTGAAAGTCTTTTTACTCTTAATGTGGTAAACAGGGAGATATTAGAATAAATTTAATCAATTTATCAGACATTGTTTTTATATATTTTTGTTGTTTATATAGCATCTTTGTTGTTATATCATGTTGTTATTGTTTATTTATTAATCAATTTATATATTATTTTCATATACATTTTATTAATTTTCTTTCATCTCTGATACTTCTATTATAGAGAAAGGGTGAATAGCGATATTAAAATATTTCTTTTAATTAATTTCCTTTCAATGTGTATAAGGCCACTAGTTATAATACAGAGTGCAAAACTGCCATTCTTTATGACACTGTCTCAGTCCATTGAGACTTTGCTTCCTGGTAATTGTCAAGCTCAAATAAACACACAAAATTTCTCTACAGGTTTGAATGTTTCTTACCTTGACAACATCTAGAGCTTCTTGAGGATAGTCACTCAAAGCGCTACCTAGTGTGTGCTAGTTACTGGGGACAGAAGGATGAATAAGACCAAGTCTCTGCCTTCAGTTTCTACACAGAAAATTACCACTGAACAAGTGATTTCAAGTGTGGTAAGGACTATACTAGAAGCACACATACAGCAGAGAATTCTGTGTGATCCAAAGGTCTCTCCAGCCCTAGCATTAGCCTGCAGACTAAAGGTTCCCAGATTCAATTCTGGGTTGCGGGCTCAATCCCCATTGGGAGGCTTGCTGGAGGCAGCTGATCAATGATTCTCTCATCATTAATGTTTCTATCTCTCTCTCTTCCTTTATCTCTGAAATCAATAAAAATATATTAAAAAAACAAACAGGCCTAAACCGGTTTGGCTCAGTGGATAGAGCGCCAGCCTGCGGACTGAAGAGTCCCGGGTTTGATTCCGGTCAAAGGCATGTACCTTGGTTGTAGGCGCATCCCCAGTTGGGGGGGGCGTGCAGGAGACAGCTGATTGATGTCTCTCTTTCATCAATGTTTCTGACTCTCCATCCCTCTCCTTCCTCTCTGTAAAAAAAATCAATAAAATATATTTTAAACAACAACAAAAACCAAAGGCCTCTCCTCCAAAGAAGTGGTAAAGAATGACTTGGAATAAACTAAGATAGGAGGAAGTAGGGGGTGGGGCAGGAGGCAGAGTATTCTAGGCAGAGTGAAGAGTATGTGCCAAGTTGATGGGGATTTAAGACCTGAAGTTCTAGTGAGGCCGAAGGCAAATAGTGACATGCAGAATAATGAGGAAGACAAAGACTTTCCCAAATTCAACTTTCTACTTCCCAGTCCTCAAAGGAGCTGGGCACACATTAGGCCTCACTAAATACTTTGGTGAAGTGTCCTTGGGCCATCTCACAAGCTGCTACCTCTTTGTTAATCTGGCAAACTCCCACTCATCTTTGAAGGTCCTTTCACATTTGTCTCCTCAGTGAGGCCTGTACCAATACCTATTTTCGTTAACAGAGTTATTCATTTACCCCACTATTTTGCCAGAATAACTATTGTTTCCTTTTCATTTGTATGTAAATATTTTAATTTTTTTTTAAATTGATTTTAGAGAGGAGAGGGAGAGAAACATCAGTGATGATCAGCTGCCACTTGCATGCCCTACACTGAGGATCAAGCCTGCAACCCAGGCATGTGCACTGAGCCACACTGCCAGGCTATATATGAATTTAATTATATATACTCTTATGCATTTTTCATCACAATCTTCTTTACTAGACTGAGATTCTCAAGAACAGGAACTAGCTCCAATTCTAGGTAGATATTGTATATGTTTGTAGAGCAAATGGATACAGTCCTTGTCCCTTTCAAAGGACTGTTCCTTAGTCCTTCTATAGCAGAAGGCCCTTCTAAGAAGGAACTTTCAGTGCTCCCAGCCCAGTCTCCTCACTGACTCTGAAACAGGGCAAGCAGACCTTGCCTTTTTAGAGGTAGAGTTCCAGCTATAACCGGTCCCTGCCTAACCCACTTCCATCTTCCACACTACATTTTCTCTCCTTAACTTACTTGGCTTCAGCCACATAAGCCTTTCTGTTTCTCAAATAGGCCAAACTCATTCCTACCTTAAGTAGTTCTCTCACACACTCTATTATTATTATTGATTTCAGAGAGAAAAGGAGAGGGAGAGCTAGTAACATCTATTATGAAAGAAAATTATTAATTGGTTGCCTCTGCACACCACACACTGAGGATTGAGCCCCCAATCCGGACATGTACCTTGATCTGGAATTGAATCGTGGCTACCTGGTTCATAGGTGGTCAACCACTGAGCCACGTCAGCCAGGCCATAGTTCTCTTTAAACACTCTTCCTCCATAGTTTCAAGTGGCTAACGTTTTCTATCATTCAAGGCATCTCAGATATTACTTCCTCAGAGATGCCTTCCCTGCCCATTCAAGAAGCTCCCAACCACATCACTCCCTATCTCATCCTCTTGTATCTATAAGGATCTGCAATTCTCTTGATTATTGTTCATATTTTTTATATCCTTAGAAGGATCCTGGTAGTCAAGATTTTTGTCTGCTTTGTTCACTACTGCATCTCCAATACCTACCATGGTGCCAGGCACATAGGGCTCACTGAATACTTGAGGGAATGAACACAATCAAAGGGGCTTTGAGGATCTTAGGTGTGAATATTCAGCCATTTAACACCTTTGCCTACCTCTGGGGAGACACAAATATTCGACCAGATTTAATCCCAACATCCAAATTATGCTCCAGGCTCTGCGGATTGAGGCTCAGGTTTGAGTCCTGGCTCTGCTACCAATTTCCTGTGTATACTCATTTTTTTTTTTCTTTTGCTGGCCCTGAGGCACAGAGATCCTAGTCATGCCTGCTTCAGGTGACATGAGCAGGTAGTTCAGTGTCAGAGCATTAAGAACCAGTCTTCCAGCTTCCACATGGCACTGGATTCAAGGAAAACACTACCAGATCATTGAGACCTCCTTGATCCTCCGACCCTTTATCCCTTGCTTGTAATACTTTTATTGTTGAAAGTATTACACATGTCCCCTTTTGCTCCCTATTGACTCCCTCCCATGTAACTTCATTTCTGATAGTTTGGAGCAATAGAAAGAACATGAGCTTTGGAATCTACTACTTACCAGCTGTGTGACTTAGAACTAATTACTTAAGTTCTCTAACCTTTAGTTCCCTCATTTGTCAAAGGGAGATGTTATAGATCCTTACACAGAACTGTTGTAAAGAGGCAAGGTAGGGATTTTAAGCACTTACTGAATGTTATTTCTCTTTGCTTTCTTCATTTCTGATTCTTAGTTGCCCGACCATAAATTGGGAGAAATAGACATCTTTTTTCAAGAGGAATGGGAAATACCGAATCCTTAAATGATATTTTGAAATGTTAGAAATAAAAAATTTGCAAAAGACCTCTTTTTTTAAAGCTATTTTTAAGTGTAAAAGTATACTGAGGAACAAACAAGATACTTCTCTGGACCAGATTGGCCTGTGAGCTACCCATTTTCCACCTAGGCTACTAGGTTGTGGGAGATGATGTGAAAATACTTATTGTATAATTTAAGCTATTCAGTTTACTTCCCAGAACTTCAATTAGCCCATCCATAGAATAGACCCAACTTTTGTATATAAAAAGAAATCAATAAATTCATAGATACAGACAACACAGCAGAAAGTAGAAGGGCAGGGTGGGATGAATGAGGGGGGAAGGTGAGGACCAGGGAAAGGGTCAAATATATGGTGTCTGAAGGAGACTAGATTTTGAGTGGTGATAATTTACCCCCAATACATTTAGTTTTACGTCCTAGCTGGTTTTGCTCCATGGTTAGAGCATGGGCCAAAGGACTGAAGGGTCCCGGTATCCATTCGAGTCAGAAGCATGTACCTTGTTTGCAGGCTGGATTTTGGCCCCAATCGGGGCTCCTGCAAAGGTTAGCAATTGATGTGTCTCATATCTATGTTTTTCTCTGTTTGTCTCCCACTTCCTTTCACTCTCTCTAAAAATAAATGTAAAAAATATTCCCGGGTGAGGCCGAAACTGGTTTGGCTCAGTGGAGAGAGGGTCGGTCTGTGGACTGAAAGGTCCCAGGTTCCATTCCGGTCAAGGGCAGGTATCCTGGTTGCGGGCACATCCCCTGTAGGGGGCGTGCAGGAGGCGGCTGATCGAAGTCTTGGATGTTTCTGACTCTCTGTCCCTCTCCTTTCCTCTCTGTAAAAAAATCAATAAAATATATTAAAATATATATATATTCTCGGGTGAGGAGTAACAACAACAAGAAACACCCCCAAAAAACCGACACATATTTAATTTTCAAGAGATCTAAAGTGTGAGACGCTTAGCATGCTGGTGCATAGCAGGCACATGACACAAGACAGGGCATCTCAGAGTCCAGGAAAAGCAACACCGGTAAAGGAGAAAAGACTGCGAAGGAGGAAAAGGGAAGAGGTGAGGAAGCAACAGGGTCCGCCCTCCAGGCGGGGCGCCAGCGAGAGGCCCAGGCCCGTGCTGGAGCGCACGTGGTCTATTTTGGGCGGAGCGACGTGCTCGGCTGCAGCGTAGACCTCCGAGCCGAGCACAGGAAAAACGCCTTGAAGGTGGGTCAGAACCGAACTGCGAGGACCCTGAAACTCGGGGAGGGGCGGACTGGGGTCCTGGGAGCTGGGGAACAGCGGAGGTCAGTGGATCTGGGCTCTCCATCTTCCAAGGACAGCTCGCACTGGACACCTGGGTCCTCCGGATCCCTCCCCTGTGGGGCGTGGTGATTTGCCCTGACCAATGACAGGGTTCTCATAGGCCCCGCCTCCGAAGCATCACAAGTGTCCAAACCCGGGGAGCCCTGTCCTGGTTGGGGGGGTTGCGCTAATGCGAAACCTGCAGCTGGTGAGTGCGCATCCCCAGATCTCCACACCGATCCCGCCTGCAGCCGGTGTCCTAGCGTTCCGGGCCGCCGACCCAGGCGCCCGGCAGTGACTCAGCGCGGGAGGGTGGCGATTCGTTGGGACTGGAGATTCGAACTGTTCTGGGCCTTGAATGCCGGGATGAGTGGGGTGAACAAGTGTCTTCTGAGTTGGTCGCGGGCAAGTGCTGCTGCCTAGGGCCGAGCTGGGGTGGGAGGGAGAGGGCCAGACCCAGAGACCAGGTCGGGCAAGGGAAGCCACGGCTGCACCGCCTTGCCTGGGCCAGGGCCGGGGTGCGGGGTGGGTCCTGAGCTTCTGACCCAGCTGCCCACCCTAGACACCAAAATGCCTGACGAACTGCAGACTCTGAAGGAGGAGGAGATGCAAGAGGAGATGGTGCTGCTGGTGAAGGATGAAAATGAGGGTGAGGAGAAGTATGAAGTGTTGAAACTCAAGATCCCCGTGGACAACAAGGAGGTACGTGTCCTATACCCTGATCCCTAATCTGGAATCTGAGGATCAGCAACCCATCCTTCTGCCCCACTGCCTATGCTGAGGTTAAAGAGATGTCACACCTACTGTGCCAGGGTTTGTGCTGGGTGACCATATATAGATGTTCCTTAGTTCCCCCTGGAGCTTGATGTGTAGCACTGGTAGACTGCTGAGTAACCACGCAGCTACAATCCTGTGTGATGAGAGCAGCCACCAGGGGGGAGAAGCCCAGAGCTGGGAACCTAATGCAGATGTGGTGGGGGAGGGGCCCGGTTAGGCAACAGACAACAGACACCCCTGACTCTTTCTTATTATGTAGCCAGAGAACTACATTTATCTGCTGCTTCCTGCACGCATTTATTATTCTCCAGACACTGTTTTAAGCACCTCAATTCTATAACATAGGCAGTATCTGTTTCATTTTGCAGGTGAAGAAACTGCGGCCCAGGAAGCTTGATAGTTTGGTGACTGGCCAAGGTCTCAAAGTTAGGAAAGAGATGGCTTATCTGAGATCAGTGCGAGTGAGGGGTGAGGTGAGTGACTACTCCAGGCAGAAGAAATGGGCCTTTCAGTGGCTCAGGGGGGGTGAGTGAGGCACTGGGAGAAGCTGGATGAGCTTAGGGTGTGTGGCA
>PVJN01025501.1:0-30004 GCA_004026805.1 Lasiurus borealis | reverse complement strand
CCCTCCTACTATATTCTTTCCAGCTTCAACTGCTTGGAACTGCTCTGTGGCATTCCACACCAGCCCACCAATTGGAGAGCTAGCCAGCCAGTTGGAGAGCTAGCTAGCGACAGTGCCTGGTACAGAAATGTCACTTGGACCCAAGACTCCACTCTAATTAACATGACATTTGGGGGAAGATCCCCTCCTGAGGCCTTGTATTCTATCTGCAAGAGCTTATACAATAGTTTGCTATTTTTGTACTCATTTCAACGGGACTTGAAAGAAAACCTGAACTAAAAACAATGATTATTTTAACAACAACTCACATCAAAGCAAGAGGTGAGTGAAAGGATAAACCCTCAATGCCTGTGCTACTTCAGAGTCTGTCCCCTCCGCCATCTTCCCAAAGGTGCAATTTGGTTTCTACATACGATCTGTGTGTTGAGAGTTTTGGAAATTACCAAGGTCAGATAGTGCCCCCTTTTAAAGTCAAACCAAGTAGAATAAAATTCCCAAAAGGAGGGAATGAGTGAGGAGGGGAGGTGTGCTGGTCTGGAAGTCACTCTCTTCCAGAAGTGTGGCCTCCTTGCTTTAAATGACTTACGTCAAACAAATGGGAAGAAGAAATTGAAGGGCAGCTTGGCATCGATGGTTGGCCGAGCTCGGAAGCCTGCCTCTGCCGGCGCAGACACATCCACAAAAGTAACCGCAGTGGATATAAGAATCGTCCTTTCTTTTCCTGAGTTGGTCTGTAATAAAAGGCAGGGTGCTATAAGCCTTGCCACCCGTGTGTTACCAGGGTAACAAAGACAGGACATCTTTCACTCTCTTCTTCACTGACCACTGTTGGTCAGTTCAAAAATATAATAGGTATGTAGAGGGCTAATCATCCATTAACTTGAATGAGAGAAATAATTTTTATCCAGGTTGTCCCAACCCATCAATGTCAATCACAACTCAATTTTCATAAGAATTTTAAAGATAAATCTAAACAAGTGTGCTACTGTGAATAAAACTCTTGTCAGTGGAGGTATCTCTTCTAAGTGAAAGAAAATGACTGCAGTGTTTTAAGAATCCAGATTGTTGCCCTAGCTGGTTTGGCTCAGTGGATAGACAGACAGAAGGGTCTCAGGTTCGATTCTGGTCCCTGCAGACAGAAGGGTCTCAGGTTCGATTCTGGTCAAGGGCACATGCCTAAGTTGCGGGCTCAATCCCTAGTAGGGGGCATGCAGGAGGCAGCCAGTCAATGATGCTCATCATTGATGTTTCTATCTCTCTCCCTTCCTCTCTGAAGTCAATAAAAGTATTTTTTTAAAAAGAATCCAGACTGTTTCCATTTTAATTATAATCTTTTTCACAAAATAATAAATTTTACTATCACACTTGAGTTTTGTCTGGACTTGTGTCTTAATCTATACCTTGAAGCTAAAGTTAGGCCTACCTTAGGATATGAGGATGATATTAGATTTGCAGTTACGTTGACTATTTTAGCCTGTGGGTTTAGTAAGGATCCATACTTAGTCCACTTCACTTCTATCACCAAAGCCAGTGGGAGCTGGCAGACATCCTACAAAACAAAATGCTGTTAATCAGTTTAACTATTACACCAACCACAAATCAAACTTAATCTGCAGTTCAGAGTTTTAATTATAAAATGTTTCACATATTACAAAATGTTCTGAACAAGAGAATGAATAGACTCTTAAAGTCCAGATAAAAACCGCTTAGAGAAAGCACATATTTTAAAGTACTCAATGCTCCAAAAACATTGTAACACCTAAAGCACAATTTTTCCATTCCTTCCAATTCCTCTCATTTCTAAAGAGGCCAGCATCAGCTGGGAGTTGTAAGCCCAGTGCGTGTCTGTAGAACCTTTTGGGCCTTGCCTGCTCTAACGTCCTCTACCTGTTACAGCTACCTCTGAGATACTTGAGGAGAGAACTGGCATTGGGTGGGGACAAGAGAGAATGTTATTATTAACAGACAAATTAAGCCTGATTGCTTAAAATACACTTAAAAGAAATGTGCCTTCTTTTATCTGATTTCATCAACTGGCAATTAAGGTGTTATACTGGGGTTTATAGGCAGAGTCTGAGTTGTCAGAGATACTGCCAACTCTCCACAGAGACCGAGAGCCTCCGTGGAGCTGCCCAGTTCAGACTGGACACTGGGAGCTGGGCCTGAGGCCTCTACTCCGGGGCTTCTGTTTGGGCAGCCCCCAGGGGAAAATAGTGGTGGGCCTTCCCGATCTTTTTCCTGCCTCTAGACCTCTTTAGCTGGCAACTGTGGTAACTGTTGAAGCTGCATGGTGGTTAGAAGGGATTTCGTTATATTATTCTATTTTTGTATATGTTTGAAATTTCCCACAATAACACGTTTTTAAAAACATCTCTTCAAGGCATGAAAAGCTAGCAGGCCTGCTAAATTTGTGCCTGCCAAAAAGGCACTGTGGGATCCTTAGCTTGGAACTGCCTTTTAAGCAATTTGTAGACTGAGAGATCCTTGAATATCCTGTTATTAGGAGAAGATGCACAGCAGCTGGTATAACTGAGCTTGGCAGATGCTCTCATGTCTGCTTCTACCTGGGTTTCCTGAAATGTTGGCACAAAACCCACCCCAGGCCCTGAGCTACCTGGACCAGCACAGACCCTGGCAGTGCTAATGTCCTCACTGCTATGTCTCCTCCCAATCTGTTTTCCCTTCTGAGGGGGAAGTAATAACTAGACGCCATAACCCATCTCCAAGAAGCCAGAAGCAATCTGCCTGGTTCACCGAGGCAGCAGAGCTGAGTCAAGACTTAGCAGCTGAAAAGCAGGGACTGAGCAATCACCTGTCTCTGGTAGGAAGGGCAAGATCCGAGCTGGGGAGGAGTCCTCACCCCCACTGTCCCCATGCTATAAATATGCTACCCAGATAATGAAAGGCCTGAAGAAGCTGTGACAAGAAAAAGCTGGGCAATTAAAGGGTAAGATGGAGAGCACACCTCCAGGGATCGAGGCCAGCCCACACTGACTGCTGAGACAAAAGGAAAGGTGGGCAGAAGAATCACATGTGATTAGGAAGCCATTTATAGATGTCAAACCCATTAAACTCTTGGGAACTTTTGAATTGAAAGCTCTCAAGTGGGCTGCCTTTATAGACCAGGGAACAGCGCTGTGGGTGAGAAGATGTCTCAATCTCTGAGGTAGTCCTCACACTTCTCATAACCCAATGCCTACAGGCTTCACGTAACCCCAACAATGACAGTAGGAATGGTCAGGTTCCCATTTGTGGAGTAATCACTAGGCACCGTGAATATTAATTACCTCATTAAATCAACAATCCCTACGAGATGGTTACTATAACCATCATTTCCACTTCAGAGAGGAAAGGGCCCAGTCGCACAAAATCAATGGCCAATGACAACAATGTTAACAAGGACAAAATCAGTATTCAAGGTCCGGGCCCATCTGATAACAAAGCCCAGGCTCCCGCCCAGAGCCATCTACCTCCCACGGGATGGAGGGGGAGTGGAAGAAAGAGGTATCTCCATTATGTGGCCTTCAACTTCGCCCCCTGTACCTTCACGTGGGGTGCCTGGGTGATGAAGTGGATGGGCACCCAGTCCAGCACATCCTGAGCCTGAGAATTTCCAAAAGAGGCCACATAATCTGGGAAGCCCTGGCCCTTCAGCAGGTTCTTCACCTTTTCCACGACAAGTGGACACGTGACAGTGCTGGTCAGTCTTTGGAGAAGGAAAAAGTCAATCAAATGAGGCTGTTGCTCACACCAACATTTTTCACAGGCTCAACGACACCATGGTTTATTTTCTCTCTCTCCAAAAGGGGATTGTTTGAAAGAAGCCAATGTGTTTCTAACTTTGAGAAATCGTCTTTGGCCAAAGAGATGAACCCAAAACCATGTTTCTCCAACTGTGGTCCATCAAGAGGCTCTGTCCAAGAAAGGTTCCATGGCCAAAAGTTTGGGAACTATTGCACACTCATATCCCTCCTGAAGTACACTGGCATGTTAAAGGCTCTGAGAAGTCCTACAGCAGGAGCATGTTTTTAACTTTAACTGGTATTTCCCAAACATATTAAATCATAGACCTACGCCTACTGACAACTTGTGGAAATGTATTCTGAAATCACCTTTCACAAATGCTGGTCTAAAATAATCAGAACTAATAATGTAAGCTCTGGCCAGTGGTTAGAACATCGTCATGAAGGATCACAGGTTCAATACTAGGTCAAAGACACCTACCTGGGTTGCATGTTTGTTCGAGGGCCCCAAAGCATGTGCAGAAGGCAACTAATTAATGTTTCCCTGTATTTCTCTCCCCCAGCCCTTTCTACTCTCTAAAAATGAATGGAAAAAATATCCTTGGATGAGGATTAACAACAAAATAGAATTAATAATGTAAAAATGTAAACGGAACGTAGTGGTCTAAACCAAATAATGACATAATTACCCCAAAAGTGAGTGGATGGTGGGATAGGGGGTGCAAGGGAAAAGAGCCAGATTTTCATCTTCCATAGTGGGAACTCAAGAAATAATCTGTGAAACTCAAATATCAAGAAATAGCGTTATATGCAAGCTATTTAAAAATTTGAAGGTAAATTTCCAAAAAATAAGCTGTAAGAGTTACCACCTCTGGGGTGGGACAGGTGAGGGTAAGAACTGCTGTTGTAAAATAAGCCATGCAGAGCCATTTGACACTTTACAGTAGATGCATGTTTGATAATAAAAAAAAAAAAAGGACCAGTCAAATGAAAGAGATCACACTCAGGCTTCCTCTCACTGGGCTTGCTATGTTGTGTGCAGTGTATGAAAATGCAGACCTACAACAGGACTTCCAGGGAAAGTATTTTTGCGTGAACTCTAGTGCTATCCAACCTTAAAACAAAACATACAAAGCCTTGAGGTTTTTACTCCACTCTATTTGATTTTTAAAATGGTTGTAGCAATTTTCCTTTGAACCATCATGACACATGGCTTATGGTTCTGAGAATTAAAGTAAAAAATAAAAAAACTATATTATAATGTGTTGTCACTATTGCTACTACCTATTAATAATCATAAGGTACACTGTAGCTTTCACAAGCACTCCAATCAACTGAGGCAAATGTGATTGACATGGTGGGCGTCGGGGGGAGAATGTTTCATTTTTTTATCAACACATGGAAGTTCCACAGAAATAAGTCTCTCTCTTACCTCAGTTTACAGCCAGATTGCATATTGTAACCAAATAATACTGGGGTCCGAATTCCCTCTACTGCCAAGCAGTCTTGCTCAGCTGTGCTACGAAGAATAGTAAGTTGTCCATATCTATTCATGGTCTGAATAATCCCAGACATTCATAGAGAGTTAAGGCATAATCACCCAGTATGACAGCAGTCTGGTTCTCAGGAAACAGTGACACATGTGACTGAGACATGAGTGAGACCCAAATATCTCTTTTCTGACAGCTATTTCCCAGGAGATGGTAAAAGCAGTTATAACTGCCAAAATAGGTTTGGCTCAGTGGATAGAGCGTCGGCCTGCGGACTCAAGGGTCCCAGGTTCAATTCCAGTCAAGGGCATGTATCCTGATTATGGGCACATCCCCAGTAGGGGGCGTGCAGGAGGCAGCTGATCGATGTCTCTCTTATTGATGTTTCTAACTTTCTATCCCTCTCCCTTCCTCTCTGTAAAAAATCAATAAAAATAAATACATATGTGTATATATATATATATATATATATATATATATATGTATATATATATTTTTTAAAGGCAGTTATAACTATTTTTCTTGATTAGATCCTCAGAAGAAAAAAACTTCAGAAACTGGCCCTTCAAAATTAATTTGAAGTTTTCAAAATCACTAAATTTGTTTGGATCTCTGTGAAATTAAATACACCTAAATGTCTGTCAGCTTTTCAGGGTTAAGACTTTCATTATAAAATGTGACATTTTCCTGGGTCATGATGTTTCACCCCTAACCTCTAGTCTTCAAGGAGCCCCATATGCTGTGGCCTGACCACCCCCTCCAGAGCCACCAGGGAAACCTGTGGCCGAGACCAGCCTCTCCAGCCCACAGGTGCCTCAGCGATAAAGGGAACATGGCTCACACATGTGGACAGGGAAACAACCCTCTCCACAGAACCAAAAGGATATCCTTTGTGAGGCTGAAATCCGGCAGCTAGCGGGAGGCCCACAACATAACCAGGGTTTCCACTGAGAGGAACTGGCTTTGTATTTTGCTGTAAGACAATCAGAAAAGCCCCAAGTAATTCTCACTTTAACAAGGAAGTGGCAGGGGGGAAACGAAATGCTTTTCAGAATAAAATCCGGAATTACCAACCAAGAGAATAATTTCTCCCCTACTCAGAACTATAAATGTATCTGCTGAGTGTAGGAGTGCATCATGCTATAAAGAGCAAGCTTGCATGCAAGGACTCGGTCCCCGTGGGAAAGGATGCAGGCCTCAGTCTGATTCATTACAGACCCAATGCTATGTGTAAGCCTGCGTTCAGTGCATGGGGTTAGGTGTGGCAATACTTCTACGCTGAGATTATGTTTTTCACTGACAAGTTAGGATTTCTTATCACTTGGCAGGGAGCTACTTGTACAAAATAGATCAAACTTACCTGAATAAAATGAATTTCAAACTTTTGCTGGAGTGGAAGGTCTGCGCCACTAACTGTCCCCAGAAGGAGAGAGAGATCGGCTTTTGTTACTTCACCTGCATCTGTGTATGTAAGACTGTACTTTACCTAAAAACGAAACGACACTCCAAATACACCTGTTCCCACGACAGTTCTGTAACTGTATTAATAACTCAAATAAAATACAGAGAGGAGACAAGTGCTTTCCCATTTCTCCACTTGAAGCTTTTCTCTCATGTCCAATCAGGTTAGGGGAGATATTATTTTGGCATCACCCCTGCTGACAAACAGGGTCATTTGAGCCTCTCCATACCCGATTATGTAAGTTCCAACTCAGCTGGCCTGGGCAGAATATAATCAGTCTCTCTCTGCAGTGGAAACATTAAAACAAAACAATGGCCAAAACCAGTCCTGGGTTTGATTCTGTTAAAGGGCATGTATCTTGGTTGCGGGTACATCCCCAGTAGGGGGTGTGCAGGAGGCTGCTGATCGATGCCTCTCTCTCATCGATGTTTCTAACTCTCTATCCCTCTTCCTTCCTCTCTGTAAAACAAAATCAATAAAATATATTTAAAAGAAAAACAATGGCAACAAAAACAAACTTTTATGTATTCTTGTAAGTCACTAGGTTTATGGAGAAAAAGCACACAGGATTACTTCAGAGACAAAGCGATGTCCTCTTGAGGGGGCAGCAGAAAGACTAGCATGAGGCCACGTCCAGAAAAGCAATACCACAGTGTGGGCCAGAGCCCCTTTTGAAGGGCATCTAGTTGAACGCTTCGGGACCACGCAGTCTGAGTATGAGTCTGCCACAAACTTATCAAGTTTTCAAAGCCAACTGGGCCCTACCTCCAGAACGACATTAGTGCAGACTTTAACAGCCCCCGCCTTTTCGACAAGAAGTGGCTCCAATACAGGCGTGTCTGCCAGCCGGGTAAGCGTTTTATTTAGAGACTGAATGATGATGGACTGGACAGTGATAGGCACCTGAAAAATCAAGAAGTCCTGGATTACTGAAGATACCACAACAGAGGTGAATGGGTTAAAATAACAAAACACTTGAAACGAACCTCCATTGATACACTGCCAAGTAGGGAAAAGTGTGCTACAGAACAACAGGCATGCTATGTAATTCCATATTTGCAAAAATGTGAATATTTATAGGTAAGTACATATATACATTCACAGAGAAAACACTTGAGAAGGATATAGCCAAAACTTTAATTGTAATTACCTCCGAAAACATATACTCACACACATGTGTGTACAAATGCTCACAGCAGCATTTATAATAGCCACAAACTGAAAACAATCTGCAAGTATATCAACTGATGACTGGAAAAGTAAAATGTGGTATATTCATACAAAAGAACATTATTCATCTATGAAAAGGAATAAGGGACTGACACTTATTACAACATACATGAACCTTAAGCACATGATGCTAAACAATGGAAGCCAGACACAAAAGGTCACATACTGTGTGATTTCTTTCTCTTCTTTAAAAAAATATATTTTATTGATTTCTTACAGAGAGGATGGAGAGGGATAGAGAGTTAGAAACATCGATGAGAGAGAGACATCGATCAGCTTCCTTCTGCACATCCTCTAATGGGAATGTGCCCGCAACCAAGGTACATACCCTTCACCGGAATCAAACCCAGGACCTTTCAGACCCCAGGCAGACGCTCTATCCACTGAGCCAAACCAGTTTCAGCTGTGTGATTTCTTTTATGTGAAATGTCCAGAATAGAGCAAATCGACAGAAACAGAAACTATATTAGTAGTTGCTGGGACAGAGAGAGGGGGTTTGTGAGGAATGAAGAGTGGCTGCTAATAAGCGCAGGGTTTATCTTTGGAGCAGTAAGAATTTCCTGGTGATAATGTTGATGGCTGCACTACCTTGTGAATATATCCAAAACCACTAGATTGTACACATATACCTGGTGAGTTTTATGGAGGTAAATTATGTCTCAAACACACACACACAAAACTCTCATCACACCATCAAATGCATGTTTATGTTATCACCTCCAAAACTCAGCTCCTACAGATAAATGCCCTCACTCTGTATGCACACATGCATGTTCTCCAGCAGTCCCAGGCACATTCTATAGTATGTGGGTGTGGTTGGCAGAAACCAAACAGTCTAGGTTGTGTGCTTTTTTAAACTCCTGACTGCACTGAACCTCACTTCTGACTGCACTGAACCCCAGTTCCGAGCGAGACTCATATGGGGTAAGTCTGGATTGTCATGAAAAGGGAGGAGAGCACAGACACTTAGGGGAGCCTCGAAAGACAGAGGTCTGGAGGCGCGCATGAAAGTGCGTGCAGAGAGGACTGACTGCTGATTGTGCCACTGGTTTTCTCTAGCGGAAGGAAGATAGAACCTCCCAACTGTGCTGAAATCCAGTTCTGACTGCACTGAACCCCAGTTTTGGATGAGACCCTGGGGACCCAGACTCTAATGGGTCCTTGGAGTGCACAGAAACTCA
This sequence comes from Lasiurus borealis, assembly GCA_004026805.1. Classification (NCBI taxonomy): domain Eukaryota; kingdom Metazoa; phylum Chordata; class Mammalia; order Chiroptera; family Vespertilionidae; genus Lasiurus; species Lasiurus borealis. The sequence goes on along the minus strand of PVJN01025501.1, from coordinate 20,898 downwards.
GGGCAGCCGGAAAGGCGGAGATCTGGAGGTGTGAAAGCACGAGGGTGCTCAGAGAGGGCTGCAGGGATTACCAAGGGACACTGAAACCCGGGGCCAAGTAGGGCAGGATTGACGGGAAGCCAAGGCTGTCTGTTCAGCTCTGAGACTCCGCCCCATAAAAGCCCAGCACAGAGGCTTTTGCAATTTGCAAGTCTTAAGGCTGAGTCCAGCACAGAAGCTCTCCCAGTGTAGACACAGCTGATCCGCACAACCAATTGGCTTAGAGGTCAATTCCCCCCAGTGATACCAACAACAATCAAGACTTAACTACAGCCAAAACCAGTTTGGCTCAGTGGATAGAGCGTCGGCCTGCAGACTGAAAGGTCCCAGGTTCGATTACAGTCAAGGGCATGTACAGTGGTACCTCGAGATACGATTTTAATTCGTTCCATAACCTTGAGGCATGGGAAACTATGAGACGCTCGAGTCGTGGTAAACTGGTAGGTCGTATGCAGCCAGCCGATCCACGTGATTACTCCTATCTCAAATTTCAAAGCAAAAATTGCTCGCTCAACGGCTCGTATCTCAAAAATCTCGTATGTTAAGGCACTCGTATCTCGAGGTACCACTGTACCTTGGTTGCAGGAACATCCCCAGTAGGGGGCGTGTAGAAGGCAGCTGATCAATGTTTCTCTCTCATTGATGTTTCTAACACTCTACCTCCTTTCCTCTCTGTAAAAAAAATCAAGAAAATATATTAAAAAAAAATAATAAAGACTTACCTACAACAAGACTTAACTACAAGTCCACAACGGGATGCACCCAGAGTGTCCACCTCAGGTGACTGGGGAGGCAGAGTTACTGGGCCATATAGGACACCTAGCACACAAAGCTACTCTACCAACTCAGGGAAGCAGCAAACTGACTAGGGCTCTGCTTGCTTTTTGACAGGTGTTTTTGTTTTTGGCAGTAGGTACTTTTTTTAATCATAAGTATTCTCATTTCCAAAGGCTCAGAAATAAGACAGTGTATAATAAAGTTTCCATTGCGAAATACTCTTACCTTTGTTTTTGAATTAGGTACCTAGACAGAAAGAAACAACAAATTTTGTTAAATAAAACAAAAAGAATCATTTTTATTGCTTTTTTTCAGACTGAGGGTCAAAGGGCATATTCAACGTATTTAAGACTTCACAAAGAGAAAAACAGAATATCCTTAATCAAGACCTGCCAGCTACATCTTTTTGTATCTATATCATAATCAAAGAGGTAGCCTTACATTTTCTTTTGATATTCACCTCCAAAATGGAAGCTTAATAGACCAACCCAACAAAGCCAGTCTTAGGAAGCCTGTCTGCTTCATGATCATCACCCGGTGTTTTCCATGTGGTCACAGTGACACAGCCCCGTGAGGAAGCCATGACTCCCACTGCCAGTCACTCTCACTGCACTGTGCTCGTTGGAAGGTCAGCATCCTTCACAGCCTCCTAACTGGTCTTCCTGCCTCTAGCCCAAGCCCCCTCAAGGCCACACCCCTGCCTCCACTACACAGCCAGAGCGCTCTTCCTGACGGTCTCAACCTCCCTTCTATAATCACAGGACACCCGCCCTTTCAGGCTTTGGGGAGGGAGATGAGTAGACAATTTTGGGGAGGCCTGTGCTGGAAGAGACCTGTGCCAGAGGGAATACTTCCAGAAAACTGAGAGGGCAAAATCCTGGAAGAATTCGCAGGCCTAGATGGCTGACATGAGAAGGGAGGGGAGAAAAAAGATTGAACTTGACTCTGAAAACTGAAGCCCAAATGCAAAGTGATGCCACGGACCACTCTTCCACCACCTCCCAAAAGAGAAAATCAGGAGGTTCTGGATTTCACAATAATCCCATTGTTTTTAAACATTAAAAAATACTTTCTCCTTGCAACTCTCCACATCATCCACCAAATGGGCCGGTGGCGTCTCTCATTTATTCAGATCAGGCTCAGTCCCTGCTATCAGGAGGAAGAGGCCTCTCCCACTGTGGCCTTTTCCCTTCCCCAGCAATCCCCCTTCCAGCCCTTCCCTGATGGCTTACTTCATCTGCCAATAAGAAAGTGGATTTTCTACCCTTTTCTGGCCTGTTTCTCAGCGAGATCCCTACTTGTTGTTAATATGATTTTTTCTGTCACAGACATTATGATGCTTTTATCATTGGTAAAGTTTTTGGTTATTAATTTTTTTTAATTCAGGAGACAGTCATTATTGGTTACCATCAAAATGAGTGAAAAGAAAAAAGAAAAAATTAATAAAAGCAAAATATGAGCTAGCTAGATAAAAACAGAAATTATTTTAAGTGATTTTTTCCCCAATATGTTCGGTATCAGTATACCAAAGAACTGGAGACATTTTAAAATTTGAGTGTCATTCATGTACTTAAATTATTCCATACTTGTCATATTTTAAAAGGGTACCTAGAACAGAAAACAAACCTAACGAATCAGCTTCACTTCAAAATAATTCTTACCCTCAAAATTTTAGGACTGCTGTAATGAGCCATGCTCAGAGCTTCCATTTCTTTGCACTGTTCCAAGTTTATCCTTCTGGTGCACCTAACAGCTTGATCCATCAGAAATGCTGAAAATCATAACGTTCCAAGGGGGAAAAATTAAAATGGTGAAAACTTCAACTGTTCAATGGTAGCTATAAAGTTATAATAGAAGTAAAATTACAAAATAAATTGATACAGATATACATTTAAAATAGGGCTTAAATTTTTTAAAAAACGAAGGGAGAGGGAGAGAAAGTCAGAAACATCGATGAGAGAGAAACATCAATCAGCTACCTACTGTGGATGTGCCCAAAACCAAGGTACATGCCCTTGAGCAGAATCGAACCAACAACCCTTGAGATTGCAGGCCAATGCTCTATCCACTGAGCCAAACTGGTTCCGGCAGGGCTTAAAATTTATTTTTCAAATAGATAACACATTCACATGATTTCAAATTAAAGATCACAAAAAGGGATTGAGAAGTCTCCCTTGGGGCTGTGGTTCCCTAGTCCCCGAGAGACACTTAGCATGAGTTTCTTGTGTATCTTTCTGGAAATATTCTATGCAAATAAATGTGTGCTAATATATTTTTAGTATTTCTTTCTTCTTTTAGAAACAAATGCACAATATATATCCTGCCCTTCATTTTTTTTTCACTGAACAATCTTGGAGTTCAGCCTGTCTCATCCTCCTCCCATTTTTAATTTTTTTTAGGAATAATTAGTATCCTACTATAGATATGCCATAATTTATTTAACCGGTTCCCCATGATGGATGCTTAAGTTTCCTCATCAAATAACTCTACCTCAGAGGCACTGAACATTACACCCTGCACACAGTGAGTGCTTAATGAATATCAGCTACCGACAAACTTTAGCTCTGGTGAAGAGAGAACTTTCCCACAAAAGGAGGTGTTAAACAACCCAGCAGGCTGGTTCAGGTTGGGAGTCCCCATCCCACAAGTGCTCAAGCAGTGACTGCGTGTGGTGGGAAAGATTCTGGCACCGAACGACATAATCTTCGAGGCCTTTTTCAACTCTAAAACTCTCTGTTTCTAGTCATGAAGTCTGTTCAATTATGATGATTATTACATTTAAACTAAGCAAAGTCTGTTTTAAGGACAAAGAAAACTGCCCACTCTCTTACCCGCAGGGTTATGATCAGTGCACAGAGATGATGTAAGGGGAGAAGGAAATCTCAAAAATGAATCTGAAGTCTGCAGAAGAACCCCATACTGCAAAGAGAAATACCAACAGTTATTAAGTCATTCATTCAACACTTATTGGACACCTACTACGTGCCAGCAGCATTGCAGGCATTAGGAACACAGTGCTGAGAAAAACATAGATATGGTCCTTGCCCAAATGGAGCCTACATATAGCTGCCCCACCCATTTCTTTTAAGGATGCATGTTGCTTTGTATTCATGTTACTATACATTGCAGGCCTTTTTATTAAGGAATTCCTCTGGAAGGTTATATAAGAAGCTGACATAGGTTTCTGCCTCTACAGAGGTGACCAGGGACAGGAGTGAGAGATAATTATTTTTCAACTAGAGGCCCAGTGCACAAAATTTGTGCACTCGGGTGGGGGATGGGAGGAGGCTGCCACAGCCCCTGCGCTCACCAGCCTGAGTCTGGCTTCTGGCTGAGTGGCACTCCCACTGTGGGAGCGCACTGACCACCAGGGGGCAGCTCCTGCATTGAGCATCTGCCCCCTGGTGATCAGTGTGCATCATAGCAACTGGTTGTTCTGCCATTCGGTCCATTTGCATATTAGCCTTTTATTATATAGAATAGCAATACTTATTAAATTACACTGAAAGGTTTACTAAGGAACATATATAAAATAGCTTATATCATTCCCAAGTCTGTACACTAAATGTAAATTTGAGAAGATTAGGCATCCCACCAATCCCCTCTGTTCCAGCAGCATGCGTCCAGCACTTTGCTGCATTTCTTGAGGTAGAAAAAAACAAATTCTGCAGAGATAAATACAAGCTTACCACACAATAAATGACTTTAAACCCTATATTAGACACCTGGCCAGTATAGCTCAGTTGATTAGAGTGTTACCCCGTGTACCAAAAGGTCGTGGGCTCAATTCCTGGTCAAGGCACGTGTCTATGTTACAGATCCGATCTCTGGTGCAACCGAAAGATGTTTCTCTATCCCTGATGTTTCTCTGTCTCTGTCTCTCTCTCTCAAATCAATGTCCTTGGGTGAGGATTAAAACTAAATAAATAAAATGAAAAATAATTCCTATGTTAGAATTCAACTACTCAATTTTAATTTTCATGATCTTTGATTTATAGGCACAAACATTAACTTTTTGTGTGTATTATATGAATTATATGTCTCAGGTAGCTGATTTTACTGGGAACACACTGGAAAAAATAACTTACAAGGACAGGACATTTGCAACAGGATAAATAGACTTAGGTTCTTGGCTCACCTCATATTTCGTAGTATTTGGAACATCCGGTTCATTTGTTAAAGAAACATCTGATTCTGTACTCAATGAAAAACCATCTAATGTTTTCATCAACTTATCAAAATTGTTTTCATCGGGCACTTCTGGATCAATAAAGGATAATGCAGGTTTATCTATTTTTAGGAAAAGTATTTTAAATCAGTACAAAATACATACATATTACATATAAAATTTTGAAATAGTTTTAGTAGCAATAAGACATGTGAAAAAAATAAAGTATCATTCTCCATATCTACTTCCCCCAGGATTTCTTGAACCTGATTAAATAAACAGGATCTTCAGACTTGGCCTGTTTCGCTAACAGTGTAGAAACAATAATTTCTAAAGCCACAGATAAATAGCCCAACAGAAGCCAATAATAATCAATAACTTTCTCCATCCCAGATGCTATGGGAATGAAAGACCCTGTTTCTACCCTCACACAGCCACCTCTGAAGTCCAGGAGAATACCTGCTGTTTATGGAAAAGGTAGAAGGGAATAGGCTGGTAGGTTCACTGGGCCACTCTTATGTCAAAGAATGAGACAGTGATGGGCCAGTCACTGCTCCAGGTTACAAATCACAGAGCATTCCCCTATGTTTTCAATTATAAGGGAACAAAGCCAAAATATGAAGACATTCTGAACAGATGATAAAGCTTAACTGGGTACAACCATAAATGTGTCTCCGATCTTTGATAGCGCTAACATTTTACATTTTACCTGTGCTCTGGATCTAGTCACCTGAGCCAAATGCTCAGATAAAAATAAAGATCCTGTTTTCATGCAAATATTCTAAGTAAAAATAAAAGAGAAAAACGGAAATTGAAACCATAGCTAAACCCGATTCTCAATCATTAAACCAGGAGGAAATAAAGCAAAAAACAAAAAAACCCTCATGTGCCTAAATAAATCTAGATTCCTATGCATGTTTACATATTATACACACCTTTAAAATGAAGTATGAGATTTCAAAAGTCAACTATGCAAACAGTTCCTTTACTTGTAAAGAAAATGTACATGCCCACAGGTCTCTAAAGTTACTTGCAGTTGCCTAGGAAACAGCCTCAGAAGATACAACCTAGCCAAACCATAGAATGATATCTTTAAATCTAACTAAATTGGACATTTTCCCATAAAAGATCTTTCAAAAGAAAAAAAAGTCAGAGTTTTACAAAGTATATCAAATACTCACAGTTTGTAATATGAATGCAGAAAATAGATGGATTGATCTGGTCTACAACTTTAAATATTCTCTGGGGTGGGTTTGCTGTTAAATTCAACGAATAGATGGCTGCTTTTTGGCTACAAAACTGACTATCACCTCTGAAAATTAAAAAAATAATAAAATTAAAAAAATTTTAAGACATGTTCACACAATCTTAGCAAGATTCTTTAAAACTGTCAGATGCTTGTACTATGTATTATGTTAACAACTACATGAAAGATATTTATGAAAGTGTGATGTTAGAATTGAATCCATTTTTATTTAGTTTATTCAGTGTTAAAATGTTTGGCATTTGAAACATTTTCTTCTAACAGGAAAAATATTAAGACAAGTAGAATAACCTTCAAGGAAATCTTGTCAAGTATAAAATGTAGATCAGGGTATAATTTTGATGTAAATGAACCCTGCAAACTCTTACAGAATCAATTATATAAAATTTTGCACAACTTTTATAAGTAATCAGAAGAGATCTAAAATTCCTTTTCTTCAGAATAAAGCCATCTTCAAAGTACTGTGAAAATTAGAAAAAATGAGGTCATCTGAAAGTTTTGGAGCTTAGAAGTTATAGTCAGGTCTTCCCAGACTTGACAAACCCTAATCAATTTGACACAGATACAGATATGGCGATAGAGATTTAACAGAAATGGGATCATATTCTACATACTGCTCTCATGCTTTTTCTCACTTAATATATATTGCCCAATATTTATGTCAGCAAATAAGTTTTTGCAATGTTATACTAAACTAGAGGCCCGGTGCAGGGGAGGTGAGAGAGGGTCCTTCAGCCCGGCCTGCACTCTCCCACAATCTAGAACCCCTTGGTGAATGTCCCACTGCCGGCAGTCAGACTCCTCTCGAAATCCGGTACCACTGGCTCCTAACTGCTCGCCTGCCTGCCTGCCTGCCTGCCTGATCACCCCTAACTGCCTCTACCTCAGCCCCACCATGGCAGCAGCTTAGTTCGAAAGGACGCCCAGAATGACCTCTGGAAAGTCACCCAGTTGTCTGGTCTAATTAGCATATTACGCTTTTATTATTATAGATGATTTCATTGTACACCAACTTATTAAGATACCCTAATTTCTTTTTAACCAATCCTCTATTGTTGGTTTAGGTTGTTTCTAATTTTCCCTGGTTCTTTATAATGCTATAATGACATCCTTGTACATACATATTTATGAATGTCTCCAATTATTTCCTTAGGCTATATCCTCTGAAGAATTGCTGGTTCAAAGGGTAGGTGCATAATTTAAGGCTGCTGAGTCTTACTGGCAGATTGTCCTCCAAAATGGCAAGACGCATCCTCACCTACCCTTTGAACCAGCACTGTAACAAAGAGTGCACTGTCCTTGGACTCTTCCCAAGATTGGATATTATCCAACTTATAAATATCCTTTGCCAATTTCATGGGCAAAAACCCTTTATCTGGTTATTTTAATTTAAATTTTATCATTTATTAGCAGCGTTAAATATATTTCCATATGGTTACTGCTCACTGGTATTTCCTCCATTAAGTTGCTTGCTCATAGATAGCTATTGGCCATTTGTGTATCAAAATGTTTATCTTTTCATTGATTTGTGAGAGCCCATATTTTAAAGAATCTCCTTTAAGTGTCATGTGTTATACATACTTTTCCCCTTTCAATTTTATGGCCTTTTTGTCATTATAGAAGGCTTAATTGGTTTTTACAATCATAATTCCTTTTTAAAAATTGAGATATAACTAAGTTTTTAAAACAATGAAATTGTCAATCTTTTATAGTCTGTGGGTTTATGCTTAAAAGACATCCCATAGCCTAAGATTAACAAATGTTCATCTAACCCAGCTGGTGTCGCTCAGTGGTTGGTTTAGTGTTGATCTATAAACCAGGTCACAGTTCAATTCCTCATCAGGGTGCATGCCTGGATTTCAGGCTTGAACCCCAGAAGGGGGTGTGCAGGAGGCAGCCTATCAATGATTCTCTATCATTGTTGTTTCTATCTCTTTCCCTCTCCCTTCCTCTCTGAAATAAAACACACACACACACAACAACAAATATTCAACTACACACACAACAAATGTTCACCTATATTTTTCATTCATTTTTTTATTTTATTTTGTTGTGGTTAATCATAATCTGATTTTTTTTTCTTTTAGAGAGAGTAGAAAGGAGTGGGGAGATATAGTCACATTGATTGGTTGCCATTTGAACCCTGACCACTAAAACCAGGATTAGAGCCTACAACCATGGTATGTGCCCTTGTCCAGAATTGAACCTGGGACCGTTCAGTCCTCAGGGTGGTGCTCTATTCACTGAACCAGCTAGAGCCATTCTTTAATTTTTTAGTGTATTTCATTCTTCAATCAATTGGTAAGAAGAGTTTGCTATTCTTTTTTTTTTGGCTGTTCTTATTCAATAACCTCTTGACTGTTCTCATCTGTTTATTCTTTCAGATGATTTTTAGAATCATTTTAATATAATATCCCTTTCCCATCTAACTAGGATTAAGTTTATAAATTAAGTTCTTATAAATTAATTATATAATTACTCCATTTCTGAATATGTTGGCCTCATCCTGAATAAGTTAACTTCTTTAAGTGCTGCTGTTTTTCAAAAAAGCTTTGAAATCTGAATTGGGAGAAACAGATCACTCAGAAGAGATTCTTTTTTATCTTGTAATAGGCTAGGAATGTCATTTTCCATTATTTTCCTATACAATGTGAACGGTGAGGATTCCTGGGAGATTTGCATATCAGAAAAGTAAAAAAACAAAGCTTTCCTGACCATTTAATTTGTTACAATTACTATGTCCAAAACAAAGCTGTAAAATTCAACTGCACCGCTGAAACCGGTTTGGTTCTGTGGACAGAGCATCAGCCTGCGGACTGAAAGGACCCAGGTTCAATTCCGGTCAAGGGCATTTACCTTGGTTGTGGGCACATCCCCAATGGGAGCATGCAGGAGGCAGCTGATAGATGTTTCTCTCTCATCGATGTTTCTAACTCTCTATCCCTCTCCCTTCCTCTCTGTAAAAGATCATTAAAATATATTTTAAAAATAAATATACTGCACCTTTTACCCTAGGCTATACATAACGGGAATTCACTAATGCAAAAATAATGCATTATCTGTTTACAAATAAAAGTGAAATGCAATTCAATCTCTGAACACAGATTTCATTATATTCTTTAAAAAGTACTCTGTCTGCTCTTTTGACTGCACTATCATCTGGCTGGATGTAATGATGGCTAGATACTCTTCTACATATTGGTTGGACGGCATGGCTTCTGAAGGATGCAAAATTCAGGAAATCAGGCTTGAGTTTTTCAGCCAAGGGGCGTTTTCATAAGTCTTCTCAAAATTTTGTGATCTTGGTCTCATTTTATCAAAAGTTCATGTGTCACAAACTTACATGACAACTGGAACTGAGCAATCAGAAAAGACACTAAAATCCACGGGGCTGCAATCAGGATCACAGCAGCAGTTGACGTCACATTGTGCTGGAGACAGGTCACAGACACACAAAGCAGCAACTACAGAAAGGAGAGATGGACGCAGGGCATCACAATCAGCAGGTAGTGACTGCCCCCTGCCACTGCAATGTCCCCAAAAAACCTTCTTCACAACAATAGCCATTTGATCTTTGCTACTGCACTTTGGGAGAAATGAAGATTAGTCAGTATGAGCACTCCTCAATCTGGGGTTTCTCCAAAGTGGCTAGTCACCTGGCTCACTTGGAAAGCTGTTTGTGTTTCATCTCCCTACAAAGACCCCCATTTGGTAAGCTGACTGTGAAACCCAGACATCTGTGTTGTTCAGTTTCCAGTGATGCTGATATTTGGACAGGTTTAAGAACCAGCATGCCAAATCACCTGCCTGACCATAAGAACCATCAGATTAATATTGCCATCCCCAACCTCCTCTGATTCAGAGGAAGGACCCACGTAAGGCCACCAGGAATCAGGGTTCTGTGCATCCTCTGCATTTAATTTTCACAACTGCCTAGAAACTGTCGATTTAATTTCTTCTTTGGCTGCAAAGTTCCAAGGACTTATTACCTTTAGCATTAATGCTGTCCAGGACCACTGCAAGTATTTTTAAAGATTTGGCATTGTCCCACTTTACGCTCTCTGAGCCTTGGTTTTCTCATCTGTATGACAAGGATACTTACTACCTACCTCTAAGAGTTATTGAGACACTTAGGAATGCTTGCACAATAAAGTGTTCAATAAACATTAACCAACATTATTATTACAACTTCACCCGGGCCACCCCTTCCAGGATGGATCACTGTGGATCCCCTGGACCGGACACTTGGTACCCACCGTCCGTGACCGGGGTGGGCCTGGGACCGGAGGAGGGTCCGGGGTCCCTGGGAGGACCCGCGGTCCTAGCAGACAAGGCAGGTCCGGGCGTCGTCGGGGCTAGTTCCGTAGAGTTGAGGTCCTCCGTTGTCACTATCAGGGTGGTCCTGGCTTGGGCGCTCACGGAGGCCCAGCAGTCCAGGAGCACCAGCAGGAGTCGGGGGAGGCTCCGCGGCCCCATCGTCGGGGTCGAACCTCGCGCCGGCGGCGGCAGGGACCGTGTTGCCTGGCAACCACGGCGGCAAGGCGCGGGGCATTATGGGAAGTATCCCGCGAGGCTACACGAGACTGAGGAAGGTGAGGACGGGGCTTCGGCTGGGCGGGCGGGGCTTCGGCTGGGCGGGCGGGGCTTCGGCTGGGCGGGCGGGGCTTCGGCTGGGAGGGCGGGGCTTTGGCCGGCCGGGCGGGGCTTTGGCCGGCCGGGCGGGGCTTCGGCTGGGCGGGCGGGGCTTCGGCCGGGCGGGGCGAGCCGGCGGGGGATGAGCGGTAGCTGAGACCAAAGGATGAGATGGGTTGTGCATTGGATCTGTGATTCCCAAGCTGACTGCGGCACTGGTTTAAAAAATTCGGATTTGCAGGTTCCATCTCAGCAAATTCTGATTCAGTAAGTTTAGGGCAGCGGCCAGCAATCAATATTTTCAGCAAATGTCCTGACGCAACGGGTGAAGGAACAAATTTCGGAACCGATCTCCAAACGCTACTAAATAAGGACTTTTGAAGGAGCACGGAGATGACATCACCACCCTTGAATTTTCTCCGTCCCACACTCAGTCAACATTTGCTTTGCCTCTTTTGTTTTAGATGGGTCGCCTGAGGTCGCCAGATAACTTCTGTTCACCGCGTTGGGATGGGGAAAAGGAACACCTAACATTTTTACAGACAAAAAAAAAAATCATTGGCAAAAATTAAGTAGAGTGATTTATAAGTCTTAAAAAGTAAAAACTAAATATACTATCACTGTACAAAACGGCACGGAGAACACAAGACTTGGGGAAGCCCCTCCATTCTCAGCTGGTTTATGTGTGGAGGTGCTCCCGCCCAGGGATGTTGGCTATACCTTTCATACTTAACCTGTCTGTTTGTTTGTTTGTTTGTTTGTTTGTTTGTTTGTTTGTTTGTTTTGGAGGAGATACCAGCTATGAACCCAGGACCTTTTGCATACTTATTCTTACAATTCAGAAATAAATGTCAAAATACCGAAACCTATGGTATTTACTCAAGAAACACATTAAGCCCTAGCTGGTTTGGCTCAATGGATAGCACATTGGCCTGCAGACTGAAGGGTCCCAGGTTCAATTCCAGCCAAGGACACATGCCTGGGCTGTGGACTCTATCCCTGGGAGGGGGCGTGCAGGAGGCAGCCAATGAATGATTCTCTCTTATTGATGTTTCTATTTCTCTCTCCCTTCCCCTTCCTCTCTAAAATCAATAAAATATATATTTTTTAAAAAGAAACACATTAGCCGAAACCGGTTTGGCTCAGTGGCCTGCAAACTGAAAGGTCCCAGATTCGATTCCAGTCAAGGGCATGTACCTTGGTTGTGGGCACATCTCCAGTAGGGGGCGTGCAGGAGGCAGCTGATCAATGTTTCTCTCTCATCGATGTTTCTAACTTTCTATCCCTCTCCCATCCTCTCTGTAAAAAATCAATAAAATATATTTAAATAAAAGAAAAAAAAAAGAAACACATTAAGCCAGAAGAATGCCCATAGTATATGCTGAGTTTTTAAAATTAATATTGCAAAGAGAAATCATCAAAATGACATCTTTAGCAACTTCCTGTGGCATTCCAAAGTGTATAAAAATATAACTGGATCAAATATGTAAACAGATATTTCTTTTTATTTTTCTATAAAGGATTGCTTTAATATCTGACTGGATTTCTGGACCACTTTGATTTTTTTTTTATTTTTAATAAATGTTTATTGATTTCAGAGAGAAAGGGAGAGGGAGAGAAAGATAGAAATATCAATGATGAGAGAGAATCATTGATAGGCTGCCTCCTGCTGGCCTCAGGCACATGCCCTTGACTGGAATCAAACCCAGGACCCTTCAGTCCACAAGCCAACGTTCTATCCACTGAGCCAAACCAGCAAGGGCTGGATCACTTTTATTAGCTTACGTAATGCTGCCCTTAAATAAAACTATATTTCCCAAACTTTCATCTCATGACTTCTAATTCCAATATTTATTGTTGCTGTTTTAAATCTCTTTACTTTCAGGTACTTTCTTTTCCATTCTTTAATATTTATGAATCACTTGTGTCCTATTTTCGTTTGAAATTTTAGGCTATTGGATTCAATTTTCCTAAAGTGCCCTTTGGCTCTAACATTTTCGTCTTCCTGCCTATGATTTAGGAAATAATCTTACCTTTTGTCCAATCTCAAACATTTGGTAGATAGCCCTTACTTTTATGACTACTTAGAAAATCAAAATGAGAGTTTCATCAACTCAAATCCATTTTGAACCTTGGGAATATGGACGAAAGAGGCCACATGCTGACCTGACGAGCTCAGGGGAGGCCTGCATGACAGTCTTGCAAACTCAGAGACCTAAATAACCACAAAGGACGGTCTGAAATTAAACTTTAACTAAAAGCAGTGATGGTGGGCAGTTACATCCTAGGCCGGTATCTTCACTGACATGATCAACCTTTACCTTAACTGAGCCCATATGTCTTTTTGCATCTGTGATAACATACCCTGGAAGTGTCTGGGTAACCTGTAACTTCCTTTTTTCTGGAGCCCCTGGGACACAACCAAATGTGGTGGGTGCCAGGACAGATGCCACAAATTCCTCATTATCATGTTAATTGTTCCTGCACCCACCTGAGTATGTGTCCATCATTTTACTTTTTATCCAATCCCAGGGATTTCATCACCAATGAATTTCATGCAACCCGCCATTCTCCGGAGCATTATCTCAATTCGTTGAGGTTCTGTTTCCCAGCATATGTCGACAGTTTGGCTCAAATAAGCTCACAAAAATTCTTTACAGGTTTCAATGGTTGTTTTTTTTTGTGTGTGTGTGTGTGTTTTTTCCATTAACAGGAACAATGAAACTTCATTTCACAGGTGACCTTTATCTGCCAGGCTTATTTCAACCCCAATGATCTTTTCTTCCTTTCCTCGGGCCTTGATAGGTTCCCCCATTGGGATGGAAGAACACAAGAAAGGGCTAAGATTTCCATATTTTGTCCAAAACTGCAGCATTTGGCTTGTGCCCAATGTTTGTGCTTTAAAATGTCCATCTGTTTCTCCAGGATCATTGGCATTCTCGATTTCTCACAGTCTGTGCCAACATTGGAAGGAGTCAAGACAATTCAGCTTTTGCAATTCTGCACTTGCTACATATAAGAAGCCTGAAAACCCAACAATGGAAGTAGTTAAGAAAAATAGATAAGGCTGGTTTACAAAGTAGTGTTAATCACTCTGTCTTGGTCTTTCCTGTGGTTTGGGATGAATGGGTTTTTATTGTTTTATTATTGTTGCTAAAGTCATGACTGGGAAGTATCCAGTTTTTGGTATATGATTAAGTGTATCCATCCATTTTTATTCTTCTGAGCCAAATGTTTTAAAAATAGGGAGGCAGATCATCAAGCTTTATAAAGGAATTGCTTAGCTGCAGGGAGTTCAAGGCTGTGTGAGGACAAAGGATTGATTCTCCTGTTTTCACTGATGTGAGCAGTCCAAAATTGATTTCTAAAACAACACTCAGAAGAAGGTAACCCTTAGCTTCTCTTCTCCTCCTATTCCCCATGTACCTTGTTATGAAGATAGAAAGGCTATTTTTTTTGTTTTGTTTTTTAAATATATTTTATTGATTTCAGAGAGGAAGGGAGAGGGAGAGATAGAAACATCAATGATGAGAAGAGAATCAATGATGGGCTGCAGCCGCCTCCTATACACCCCACACTGGGGATCGAACCTGCAACCTGGGCATGTGCCCTGAACTGGGAATTGAACCATAGTCTTCTGGTTCAACCACTGAACCACGGAGGCCGGGCCATCAGGGCTATTTGAACAAACTTCACATTCTTGAAAGGCCTCAAATTTACAAGTTTGACCTTTTCTGAAAATGAAGTAATAAATATGATAGCTGACATATACACAGGAATAAAATAAGAACTCCATGTTTAGCAGACAATTTTAAACATGCATCCTATTATTAGACAATACTGCAGTTTGAATAAACCAGTTGGTTTTTTAAGAATCATGAGTGTACAAACATCTTTTCAAGATCGTGCTTTGAATTCTTTTGCATTTCTACCAGAAGTGGGATTGCTGGATCATATATAGTTCTATTTTTAAAATTTTTAGGAACATCCATACTGTTTTCCATAATGGCTGCACCATTTTACATTCTCACCAGCAATACACAAAAGTTCCAGCTTCTCCACAGCCTGTCCAACATCCTGATGGGTGTGAGATAGATCTCATGGTGGTTTTGATTTGTATCTCCCTGGTGATTAGTGATATGGAGCATCTTTTCCTCTGCTTATTGACCACTCGTATATTCTCTTTAGTAAATTGTCTTTTAAAGCCCTTTGCCCATTTTTAAATTGTGTTCTTGTTGTTGAGTTGTAGGATTTCCTTATATATTCTGAATATTAACTCCTTACCAGGTATATGATTTGCAATTATTTTTGCCCATCCCATAGGCTGCCTTTTCACTCAGTTAATATTTCTTTTGACATACAGGAATTTTAAAAGTCTGCTGTAGTCCCATGTGTCTATTTTTTCTTTTGGTGTCATATTCATTATATCATTGACAAATCCATTGTCCTGAAGCTTTTCCCCACACTTTCCTCTAGGAATTTAATAGTTTTAGGTCTTTAATCCATTTGAGTTATTTTTTTCATATAGCTCAATATAAGGGTGTAATTTCATTCTTTTGCATGTGGATACCCAGTTTTCCCAGCACCATGTATTGAAGAGACTGCCCTTTCCCTATTGCGTGGTCTTGGCACTCTTGTGAAAAATCATTTGCATGGTTCAGTAGTTGATTGTCTACTGAAGGTCACAGTTCGATTCCTGGTCAGGACACATGCACGTGCTTGGGTTGCAGGCCTATAGGCTCCATCCCCAGTAGGGAGTGTGCAGGAGGTAGCTTATCCATGATTCTCTCTTATCATTGACTAGAGGCTTGGTGCATGAATTTGTACACAAGTGGGGTTCTCCGGGGTGGCCTGTGGAGGTCTGGCCCCAGCTCAAACCCCCAGCTTCGCAACCCCAGCTTGCACCCCCAGCCTTGAAGCCCCACAGCTCCACCTGGTACCCTGCCTTGGCCTGGTGCTGCCCCCTCACCTGCTCCACCATCCCACTATGGTCCTGCTCTCCTTGAGGCCTATCAGAGCTGCCAGCACTGCCCCCTGGTGGTTGGTGCATGTCATAGCGAGTGGTTGGTCTCCTGGTCAGACTCCCAGTCAAACAACTGCCCGAGGGACAATTTGCATATTAGGCTTGTATTATATAGGATGTTTCTACCTCTCCTTCATCCTTCCTCTCTGACGTCAATAAAAATATATTTTAAAAAATCATTTAGCTATATATGAAATAAACAATGTTTATTTCAATTTACTTCTTTTTATTGCTGACAAGTATTCCATCATGGGTATACCACAATTGCTTCATTTATTTACCTTTTGAAGGAATTTCTAGTTTTGGGCAATTACAGATAAAACCACTATAAACATTCACTTATACAGATTGTGTGAACATGCATTTTCATTTCTCTTGGGTATATACCTAGGATTGAGATTTCTGAGGTGTACAGTGGGTCTATGTTTAATTTGACAAGAAACTGCCCGACTTTTTTTGGAAGTGACTGTACATTTTACACTTCCACAAACAATTTATAAGATCTCCAGTTGTTCCCCATGCTTATGAAAACTTGGTATGTTTTGTTTTAATTTTTAGCTGTTCTAGTAAATGTGTAGAGGTATCTTATTGTGGTTTTATTGGTTGACTTTTCAGAAATTCAGTCATCTCGTAATGGCACATTTACATTGCATTTTAACCTTGGGATGCCAAAAGCATTTGCTAAATATTAAATGAAGAAATGAATCCTTCATTTTCCTGTAGACAAAGAGCCTCAAAATATGAAGTGAGCTGGCCTCCTTATGCCACTAAGGGGCACTGCTCTCCCCGCTTTCTAGTTCTGTTTCTGTGCTGTAAACATGTTTTCATCATTGTCCTCAGGACCCACAGGTAGTTCCGCTTTCACTCACCGCTTACTGGCATCCTATTAGTGGATTCTTCTTGTCGCCTCAACCTCCTTCATTCTGCCCTGTCATGGCGCAGGCATTTCTGCTACAGCTTGCTTCAAAGCCTGTACCTTTTGTTAAACCCAAATTGGTTGGAAAGAATGTGGAGACCAAAAGAAAAGCAATTCCAAATGGGGTAAGAAAATGTTAAAAGCATCAGCCTCACAATGTTGAAGCATGTTTTTCATACCCAAAAAGGAACCCATGATCTGACAAGGATGCATGTAGTTATGAAGGCAAAAACTGAAATGTCCTGAAAACATTTGTTTGTGCGTGACATGGTGCTGGGCACTTACTAAGCACGACAAAGGCTTAAAAATATTATTCAGGAAAGGATGTAGAGTTCCTTAATTGGAAAGGACAAAATGGTGTTGATTAGTTCTGCCTAAAGCTAAAGGCAAACAATTGATTCTCAGGTCATCTTGCTTTGAAATTGACTGTATTTTCCCCAGGGCTTGAGTTCTTGCAGTTTCACTTTTACCCCTGCAGGTGGCAGCCTTCATTACCAAAACTTCACACAGAGTTGAATCAGAAGAAAAACCCCCTTGTCTTTATTTTTTTCATCAGCTCTATCATTCACTCTACAAATATTTACTGAGCATATCTTATATACCAGGAACCAGGAAATAGCAGAAGTCAAGCACACACTATCATTGCCATCTAAGAATGTAACAGTTTGCGACAGATCTGGAACTTAATTCAAAGGTGAGAGGAACTCCCTACAAACCTCCAAAGACCTTTCATATGTATGTTCTAGTATGTGGCACAAGCCCTAACTGGAGTCCTTACTCAAAAATAGAATGCCTCCTTGAGAAAAAATGACTATAAAGTTCATTCCTGAATATCAATAATTTTTCAGGCTTACTTTGCACTATGCGCTGGCAGCATAGTGTGGCTCAGAGGTTGAACTTTGACCTATGAATCAGGAGGTCATGCTCAGGTTGTGGGCTCCATCCTCGGAGTCAGACATGCAGGAGGCAGTGACTGTACATTATTACAGTCTCATCAATGATTCTCTCTCATCATTGATGTTTCTATCTCTCCCTCTCCCTTCATCCCTGAAATCAATAAAAATATATTTTTTTAAATTTTTAAAAATAAATAAGGAAGTGTTTGTGTGTGTGTGTGTGTGTGTGTGTGTGTGTTTCTTTTTTAAAGGAGGTTTTCATAAATTCCACACTCAGAGAAAAGAGTTGGGAAGGTTAAGGCTATTGAAATCATCACCAATGTAGAAAAGGGGGTGTTAGAGTAGGTAGACAAGAGGATTCAGTAATTACAGGCCAGAGTTAACTCTCAAGATGTACCCCAAACTTTTAAGCCAAACATCTCTTTTTGAAAAAAAATTACCCAAAATGTGGATATAAGACTAAGAGAAGACAGTACAATTCTTTCCATGTCATCTAGGACATTGTTGAACAAGCCCACCCAAGGATTAATTTTATAACAGGCATTGGCAAACTTTTTCTGTAAAGGTCCGGGTAGTAAATATTTTATGTTTTAAGGCTGGCTTTATGCTCTCCGTCAGTTATTGAATTCTGTTGTCTCAGTACTCTGACCCTGTAGAGCAATATAGACAACATGTAAACAAAATTTTAATTAAAAAAAACTTTATTAAAAATGTCAACAGCAGGACCAGATTTGACCCGTAGGCCAAAAACTACACTTTTGTTTGCCTACTTTCTTATTGTTGACTATTGGCTCAGGTTTTTGACTGGTAGTTTCAAATTATTTCTCTCGAGTACAAAAAAGAACCCAGAAGCTTATAGTTTTTATTACCCTGTGGAGGTTAACCAGTTTTATGTATAAGTTTCCTTCTTCTTCAAAATGCTCTCTGAATCAGCTTTACCATCTTACTGTTTTTCTCTTCAAGTTGAACAAATTTATTTTTATTTTTTAAATTTTTTTGGGGGGGGAGTCGCCCGAGCCACAGCCAGCACTGGTGCTGGTGCTGGTGCGGCCTGAACAAATTGTGGACATGTGTGAACCCGGGACCCTTCAGTCCATAGGCCGACGCTCTATCCACTGAGCCAAACCGGCTAGGTCTATAAGCATGTTTTTAAAACAGTCTCATCCCTCCCTGATTTCCTTAGTAAACCCATTTCCCAGAGACAAAGTTTTCCAGGCATAGCTTCATTAACTCCTTCCCTTTTGAATTTTCATTAGCTTTTTTTACTTCACATACACACACACACACACCTCCTTTATAATAAAGGCGCTGTTCTTTTTATTTATTTTCATTAGTAAAATACACTCCCATTTTATGGGTAAAGCCAGAGTCTGGGCTTCCCAAATCCTAAACCATGATCAAAGCTTACACAGTTAACGAATCAGAGCCCACGGGATCTCAGCAGTGAAGTGAGCTTCACCTGCATGTAGAAGCCAAAAGGAAGAGAGATCATTCCCTCCACGCTCCTGCTCATGGCTCCGAAGGAAGTCCAGAACAACACACAAAATAACGGATTTGGATTTGCTAACTTTGGGCATCCACCCACACTGTGTTCACATTTTAAGAAGGCTACAACCTCTCAATCAAGAGCGCTGTCAAATAGGAATGATTTAGTTGCCTTTGCTGTATAAAATCCAGCCTAAAGCTTTCAGCAGAAAGAGGTTCTACCAGAAGCAAAAACCTTCTGCCTAAATGTTAGTAAATTCAAGTTCTGCCCTCTTTCAAGTAAGCTTTCCCTGGAACAGAAACCTTCAGCTCCCCTCCCCCACGACCGAATCCCTGCTCCAGCCGCTTGCTGAGGTCAAAGCTGTGCTCACAGGGGTTAGGTCAAGGTTTGCCCCCAGAGGTCCTTGGACTCAGACCTCTGCCAGTTAAAATCCTGCTGAATAACTGTAGCTGTCACAAGCTTCCCAGGTTAAGAACCCATCTGACCCACAATTACCTCAGCCTAGAGCCCTGCCTGCATCAGAAACTTGATCTCCCCGTGTTATGTTAGCCCCCAAATGTCAGTCTTCATGCCTGCCTCTCAGTTTTCTGAGGAACACATTAACATGTTGAGGGGTCATGGAGAGAATAATTAATTACACCCTTCTCAGCCCTTCCAAATTCAAAGTCCACTGAGAAGTAGATGGAGCTTTAAAGTCTCAGCTTTATTGATAAGGCTGATGAGAGAACAGGGCTTCGTCATGCAGTCACCCTCTGGATCACCTTGATTCACTCAGCCACAGGGTGGAGGACTGCAAGCCTCCTCCACAGGGACAGAGAAGGAAGCAAGTACAGTGGTACCTCGAGATACGAGTGCCCTAACATAAGAGATTTTTGAGATACGAGCGGTCGAGCAAGCGATTTTTGCTTTGAAATACCAGCAACATTTGAGATAGGAGTCATTTCACGGATCGGCCGGCTGCACACGACCCACCAGTTTACCGCGACTCGAGCGTCTCATAGTTTCCCACGCCTCAAGGTTACAGAACGAATTAAACTCATATCTCGAGGTACCACTGTATCCAAATGTCAGGCCACAGCAAGAAATAAAGAGAAAGGGATTGGGCAACAGGCTCAGCATCTTTTCCCAAATCCACCAATCAGACCAATCACTCCTGTCTCATGAAAGGAAGAGGGCAGAAGTTTTCCTTCCGCAATGTTTCTACTGAGGGTCGACGTTCCCTCTTCGCCATGTAAAGAAGTGGAGGATATGCCGAGACCGGTTTGGCTCAGTGGATAGAGCGCTGGCCTGCGGACTAAAAGGTCCCGGGTTCGATTCCGGTCAGGGGCATGTACCTTGCTTGCGGGCACATCTCCAGTGTGGGGTGTGCAGGAGGCGGCTGATCAATGTCTCTCTCTCATCGATGTTTCTGACTTTCTATCCCTCTCCCTTCCTCTCTGTGAAAAATCAATAAAATATATTAAAAAAAAGAAGAAGAAGTGGAGGATAAGTTCCCTTCTAACAGCTGCCTTAGATTTGAGTACTTATTCTTGATTCAATAATTGTAGCCATGGCACCTGGGTCACATGATGTGTTTGTCAGGATCCATTGTATTGTAAGCCAAACTCAAAGCAACTCAAGCAAAATAGGGAATTAACAGGGTTTAGGGACTGATCCTCTTCAGATAAAGCTGGATGCAGAGTTTTGATCGATGTCAC